>JASAOL010000592.1:0-294959 GCA_030849045.1 Wallacemonas rigidus | reverse complement strand
TAGTGGGGTGGGAGGAGTGGGTGCGGTAGTCGTAAGGAGAAGTCAAGCTTGGTAAGCGCGAGAGGCTAGCGGTCAGTTGTGTGTGTGTGTGTGTTGTGGGTGCGTGGAAAAGAGGAAGTGAGAGAAAAAGAAGAGGGACGATAGGTCAGATCAAGCTCCGGAGACAGAGCTCGTGATACGCCGCTTTTAACGTTCAGTTCGGCACTGAAGGCGCATGATGGCAGCACGCCGTTCATCTCGTCCCTGAACAGCGCACGTCATTAAAAAGAGGAGAGAGGGGTCGTCCGTGTAGAAGGACCACAACGACAAGGGCCGTGTCTGCAGTCACACAGGTGCAGAGTTCACAACAAAAAACAAAAAGATCAGCGCAGCCGCGACCTCCTTCTCCTTTGCTCTGTCTCTCCGTCTTCTTCGTGCGATGAGACATCGTTAACCACGACACTTGTGTGTGTGTGTGTGTGTGTGCTTTCTTTTTCGAGTGAGAACCAGATACATGTTTGCAGATGATAGATGCGTGGGATCACTCAACATGGTAAAAAGAGAAAGAGTGTCGCATATATTTTTCTGTCTTTTCGTAGATTCAGAAATTTTGGATGCACAAAGAAATGAATAAAAAGTGCGCGTGGCACCAACAACAAAAGAAGTGCTAAAATTACTTTTCCGGGAAATCGTCTGACCTGTGATGAGGCAAGAGCTAGATAAAAATACAAACGCACCTCATGGATACAATCTCTTTTTTTTTTTTTTGCTTTCTTTTCACGCAACGCCTCCAAGCCATCGGCTCGACTTGGTGTACTCACGCGATCAACTCGCTCCATTGGGCATCTTCTTTTTGGGGTCGATTATTCGCATGCGCACCTGTGTGTATGTGTGTGTGTGTGTGTGGGCCTCCGTGTGCAGCGCCGTGCACGCAGACACACACACAGGTGCTCATTGTCAGTATTTCTCACCGTCTACTTGAAAAGATGGAGCAGTTATGCCCTGCGCGTGGTGTGAAGTGGTCGATGTTGTGTGTGTGTGTATGTGTGGATTGGTGTGGGGGTGTTTTTTGTACATGCGGCGTGATGCGAAGGGAAAAAGGAAATGGAGGTTGAAAGAGGAGCAAGAGGAGCAAAAATCGACGTGACCACGTACGTACACAACCCGACCATGGCGTGCCTGTGCTAGTAGACAGGAACAAAAAAAAAAGTGCAAAATGTTTTTAGAAAAAAAAAATCACGGTGCTCTCTTTTTCTGGTTTCTCTCTTGGTGAGGGTTAAAACACTGGGAAACACACAGATAATTACACAAGCCGTGCGAAGAGAAGAAGCACACAACAAAAAATATATATAGCCTACAGTTTGTGCACACCATGCGGGTTCATGTGTACGTATGTGAGCATACAATCAGACACGTACGCTTGTCTTCAGGTCCTTGTGTGGCTTTTCTCTCCTCATCGCGCCCTCGCGCGTGGCACTCTGAGCGTTGGGTTGAGACGCAGACGTTTCAATTCGTTTGACACGTCCTCCCCATGAGACGATTACGCCTTGTGTTGGTTTTCGAGGACTTTATTGTAGTACTCGTACTTCTCGCCGCCGCTGTCGCGCTTCAGAACCTCCACAACAGGGCCCATGCACATCTCGAAATGACGGCGGTTCAGCTTGGCGGTGGTCACAGGCGTCAGCGCGCGCACATCGGCGACCGTGCGGTGGTTGTTGAGAAACTCGAGCTCACCAATGTGGTCGCCCTTCGCGAACTCGCACACCTTGGTCTCCTCGCCCTTGTCGTCGCGACCAATGACCTCCACCGTGCCATCGACGATGATGTACAACCACTCACCCTCTTCGTCGTAGCGGATGATGTAGTCACCCGGAGCCCACTCATCGTTGCTCAGGGCGTCGGCGATTTGCATGCGCTCGTAGTTGTCGAGAGTGGAGAGGAACGGCACAGAGCCGAGAAGCTCCGCGTAGTCCTCGCGGCGGCGAATCGCGGTGCCCATGACGAGGTTGCGGTACGTCTCACGGTCAAGTACCCACGCCACCAGGCCATCGGGAGAGCAGACCTTGACGGTCGCGATAACCGGTGTATCGTACATGAGCTCGAGCTCGCCCACCGCCGTACCCTCGGTCTTCACGAACACCTTCTGACCCTCGCGAATGATATCCGCCTCGCCGCACTGGATGATGTAGAGTTTGTCGCAGCCCACCTGGCCGGCCTCAAGGACGGTATCGCCGCACTTGTACTCGGTGCGGTACATGGCGTCCGCCACCACGCGAATGTCCTTGCTCGTCAAGAAGCTGAAGAGCATGTTGCTGTTGAGGAGGCCGCAGATGAGCTCGGTCTCCTCCTCGGTCTTCTCGTGCTTGGGCGGGACGTAGTTCTTGGCGTCATCGGGGTTGATGCCAGCCACACGGACGGTCTGTCGCCGCGCGCGACCCGCACCCAACACGGTCAGATCCGCTGCGGCTACCGTCGGGCGCCACTTGACCTCACCAAACGGGGACGACGCCTCGCCATCGTCGGAGTGCGCCTCGTCCTGATCCTGTGAGCCGCCCTCCTTGTTCCACAAGTTCACTGTGTTCTGCTCGCACTGCTCCGCGATCTTCTTTCGAAGCTCGAAGTCGATGCGCGTGTCGCGCATCTCAATGCGGCAGAAGCGCGGGTTCACCTGTGTAAGGGAAAGCAGCTTGCGACCAGCGTAGTTGGAGACGGGGTTCTTGCTGATGTCGAGGGCGTTGGCAGTGGGGTGAGCCTTGAGCACATCCACCAGCCGGTCAATGGTCGTGTTACCCTTGACGCTGTCCTCGCTGAGGTCCGAGTTGTACAGCTTCTGATCGCTAACGTTGAGAAAGCGCAGGTTAGTTAGCTGCTCGACCACGTTCAGCACCGCGAGGATACCGCGGTTGCCGATGTAATTCTGACTGAGGTCAATCTCGTCGATGCTGTCGAATGTCTCGTGCTCGGTGAAGAAGCGGACAAGCTCCGGGTTGGGAGTCTTCACGCCTTCCTTGCTACACGCACGGAGGTAGACGGCAAGGGGCGTATCGTCCGACATGACTGCCAATCGACACAAGAGCTTTTTCTTAACGTTTGATGGTCGACAACCGGAAAGGCGGGAACGCTATGTGTGTGTGTGTGTGTGTGCGTGTGTGTGTGTGTGTGTGTGTGTGTGTATATAGATCAAAACGTGTGGGCTTTACGACGCTTTTGTTTCGGTTTTTGTTTCAGCTTGGGAGCACTGTGAGCCAACAAGATCGATCAAAGCGGAGAAAGAGAGCAGTACCCGTGTGAGTGGCGTAGAAGACGAATAGGAGGAGCTGCGATGGTGACAGAGATGCGAATGCGTGAAGCAGGACAACATATAAACGTTCAAGACGACGCGCGTACGTTCACGCCGTTGCATGATGATGAGAACCGTCATCGAGTCCGTGGTGGCGGGTGCGTGCCAAGTCAACACGCGTCATCGCTAGCGACATGTCTGATTGAGTTCCCTCTCAGTGCTGCGACTGTTCTTTTATTGTTTATTTTCTTTTTCTTTTTTTTTTCTTTTCTTCGTAGATGTGAACAGATCGTCTTCATCTTTGCTTTGCTTCTTCAGTGATGGAACAGGCTTCGATTATAGACCAGCTGTCCGTCGGGCAGCCGGCGGAGCCACGCTCGATCAAAGCTGCCCGGGAGACGGCGAAACGCGTCAGACCCGTCCTTCAGCCGCGTCTGCTCGCTCACCTCACTCGCATCGAACACCAGAGTGCCGCTAAAGTCGTAGCTCGCCGGTTGTGCAGAGCTTGTCGAGGTCGCGCCTGCCGCCTGTTGGCTCACGCTGCGCGCGCTGGTGAGGGAGAGCGTGCGATGCCGCGGTGTCCCGCTTCCCATTGAAGTTCCCTCTGTGGCACTACCCGAGCCCGCTCCACGACGTGAAGACGGCGCGTAGAAGGCGAAGTCCGACTGCAAAAACAGAAACTGCAGGTCTGCCAGACTCACCGGGATCGGCAGCCACCGGCGAAGCTCGTCCAAGGTGGGGGCGATGGTGAATAGGCCTTTCGTGATGTGCGTCGCGTCGCCGTCCACCGTTCCCGGCACCTCTTGCTGCGCCTCGCAGCGGCGCCACAGACACTGTAGCACAGTCCGTCGCCAGTACGCGATCAGCAGGGCCTGACCGTGCGGCGAAAAGGGACGGCTGATCGAGGCGCCATCCTCCTCCGGCACCCCACAGAATGCGCGGCACCCGCACTGTTCCTGACGCGTGTGTGCAAAGTAGTAGGCGGCATCCAGCATGAAGCTGCCGAGTCGCATGCGTTGGAAGCACGGGAGTGTCATGATACAAGATAGAGCATGATGCGGCTGATGCTTCAGGCGGCTGAAGTAGCCGACGACGACATCACCGTCCCAGGCCTCGGCGTCGTATCGGCTTACGAACGCACGAAAGGCACGGGCCTCCTGTGTGTTCGACGAGGACGCCCCGGCGACGTGCGCTTCGCCGTCCGTGACAGGCTCCGGTTTGATCGAGACCTCGGGCGAGACGTTGTCGCCCGACTCGCTCATCTCACCCGTGGTACGATCTGTCGACGCGACGAAGGGTATGGTGTGACGAGGAATAGTCACAACGAAAAACTCGTAAATGTCGACATCATTTCGAATGCGTTTACTCTCGATGAAGCCCTTGCCTATGAGGGATAGGCAGCGGCCGTAGTGGAGGTGCTGCGCGCCGTCGACAAAGTAGATTTTGCGACCAGTGTCACGGTCCGAGTAGAGAAGAGGGCCAGGGGGGCGGCGGCCGTGCGGGCAGTAGCCCTCTAGATGCACGCAGAGATGATCGAGCGAAAAGAACGGCGTCAGACAGCGGTGACATAGATGCGCCGAGTAGCACAGCTGCCGTTCTGGGAGAGCGAGGTAGGGCAGGCTTTCGAATGCGGTCGCGAACCATGGTCGGAACGCAAAGCACAGGTAGCGCACCTCGCAGCAGGCGGAGGCCGCATCCATGGAGGTCAGCCACGCCTGCGGAAGGGAGATGGGGCGCGTCGGCGCCGCTTCCGTTCTCGTGTCCGTAGATGGGTGGGAGACCTCACCGACGGTACGCCGTACGCCAATCCCGTACCGGGCCTGGACAAGCTCCTCCGTCAGCGGCTCAAGGTCCTCTGCGTCGTACCAGCCATCGTGCTTGTAGGCATAGCCGTCCGCTGAGGTGAATCCCTGCGGAGTCATGTGCACGTCACTGCCACGATGCAGCTCACCCGCCGCCTCCGCATGGGTAGCCGCGGACGGCGGATGATATCGGCGGTACTGGACAGTCGAGTGGCGCTTGAGCGCGCTTTCGGGCGTATCAGGCGCCGGCGTCGTCTGCTCGGCGTTCGAGGCCCAGAGCAGCACGAGTTGTACGGTGTGAAAAAAGAAGAGGAGGCGGTCGGGCTCCTCGGTGTGCGGCTGAACCCCGACCACGTATCCGAGAACAAGGGGCATCAGCCATTCCTCTGGCTCGCCATGTGGTGTGCTCGACGACCGCGGCGGTCGCCATACCCAATCTTCCAAGCCGCGAAGGCGGCACAGCTGCCCGGGCTGCATCACACACACACACAGGTGTACGGAATGCACAAGGCGGCGAGCTCGCTAGGCTCTATGGTATCTAAAATTAAGCACAGCGCGCGCGTCTCGCCCCGTCGTGCGTTTGTCTACGGTGACGAGCTGTCCGTCACGATAAAAAAAAAGGAAGTGCAACGCAAAGGCGCGGGCGGAGTAGCAGAGGGACAAGCGTTGAAGGCGTCAGGATGAGAGAGCGAGGGTGGTTTCCGTCGACGCTGGGCCTGAATCTCAGGGTTCTCTGTATCGCATGGCGTGTCTGTTCAGATGTGTTGATTTGTGTTTCGTATTTGTGCGTGTGCGTGTCATGCCAACGTACGACACTGCACACGCACAAAAAAAAAAAAAAGCAACAAGAGGAGAAGAATAAAATCAAGGTGCGAGTATACAAATAAAGAGAAACAGTGAGCCGGTGTGTCGCGCATCGCCTGCACGCACAGACGCCGTCCATCTCACGTCTTCTTCGCGCGTTGTCTTCTACACGAGCTGCGTCAAGTAGGCCCTCGCCTCCTCGATGCGCCGGGCATCGTCTGCGGGCGCCTTGTCGATGATCTCCTGCACGGCCGCGCGGGCCGTGCCAAGTTCGCCGGCCTCCACGGCGGCCACTGCGAGCGCCGCGTACGTGTCCAAGACCAGCGGGTGCCTCGGACCGAGCCACTGCCGGCGCGTCTTGACTGCTCGGTTCAGGCACCGTATCGCATGCTGCTGTGCGTCCTTCTCGCCGACCATGAGGCTGTACAGCTGCGCCATGTGTGCCAACGTGAGAGCCAGCCTCAACTCGGTCACATCCTGTCGAGGCAGATGCGGTCGAAGCGCATCCAGATCAGTCTCCGCCGACGTGCCGCCATCGACGTCGCTCGGGGCGCCACTACCGTGTCGTTTGCGTAAGGTACGTTCAAGTGCCGTGTAACTTCGCACACGGACATCGAGTGAGCGTTGGTAGTGCCGCATGGCACTCACCCACCGCCCCTGGAGGACGTCGCACGTGGCCAAGCAGTGTAACACATCGCTCAGGAGGAGACGACCGGGGCCCACGACATCCATCAAGTACGCGGCTGCCGGCTTCAGAAATCGCTCTTGTGCCTCGTGCACGAGCGCCATGTCCGCTGTTCTTCCTGCGTCGTCACTCAGGCGGACTTGATCGAGACGTAGCACAGCGCGGTTGTAGCCGATGGCGGCCATCGCCAGGTCCGGCGCGTGAAGGCGTTCTCGGGCGTAACAACCGGCACTGGCGAGGAGACGGTCCGCCTCTTGATAGGCCCACGCGGCGCTGTACACCAGCGAGAGCAGCAGCAGCAAGTTGGCGAAGAGAGCGTCCACAGCTTCGACAGGAGCCGCACGCGTTGCGGTGGTCGTCGTGTGCCGTGAGGCGTCCTCCTCGGTGTCAACGGAGTTAGAAGAAAAAGGTGAGGAGGGGTTGACCTCCGCCACCACAGTGTGTGCATCGGTGGCGTTCAGGAAAACGAGCAGCGCACGCTCCACATGATCACGGCATCGCTCAAGGTCACCCATGTCAGAAAAACGCTGCGCGGCGTAGTAGAGCGCGGCGGCCTCTCTGTAGATGGACAGAGGTACACGTGCGTCGGCCGAGTGTGTCAAAGCAGCGTCCATGGTGCACTTCAGTTTTCTAAGTTCGTTTGACGCACAGATATCTATGTGTATGGGGGAAAAGAGACAAGATGAAAAGGCTGTCGCTGCGTTGAGGTACTCTGATGTGTTTAGTGCGGAGACGAGATATGATGATGACCACTGAAGCAGCCGTGCGAGCGAGAGGCCAAGAAGGGAGGGTCGCAGTAAAGACGTGAAGAGACAGAGAACACACGTGACTGCGATGGCTCGCGTTGGGGATGCGCCCACAGCTTTTTTTCTTTTTGCCTTCGCTCTTCACGACCCTGTTTACGCACGGCAGTCCGCAGTCCCGCTGCAGTGTGTGTGTGGAGCGAAGACGGCGATGAAATCGTAGACGGCTAAAGACCGATCGTGTTCAGCGAACGCCTCATGTTACGCTAGCGCACGGGCCTGCACAACAGTAGCGCGTTTTATTATTTTTTTTTTTTTGAAATTAGTGAATTGTTCTCTTCATCCTGTCGCAACTCTGGTCATTTCTCGTCATGGTTGTTATTGTTGTTTCTCTGCTCACGGTCTGCCTCACGGAGAAAAGAAAAGGTTCAGTATAAGATGACCTCTTAGCTTCCCTGTTCGTCGTTCTCGCCTGGCTGCGTACGCCACACAACCACACTCCGTTGTGCGTGCATTGAGCGCGATAAAAAGAACACAACGCGCATTGCATCTCGAACAAGAGAAAACAATTTTAAAAAAAACGGTAATCAGAGCCGCGCACAGGCTAACAGCCCGACGAAAAAAAAAAGAAGAACAAGGACTCTGTGTGCCGCCTCCATCGTTTGTAAAGGGGTAAAGAAGAAATGCATGATGTCAACAGGTCAAGGATCAGATATCCAGTCGAGAGGGGAAAGGGGGAGAAAAAGAGAAACGTCGAACGCACAAAAAAAAAAAGAAAAGAAAAAAGAAAAAAGAAAAAAGAAAAAGAAAAGGAAAAGGAGGATATGGGGCTTGCGGTCGTTGCGACTACATGATAGCTCATCAGATCCCGCGACGACACGTACCAGATGTCAACGCATACGGTGCGTATGTCACTCAACAATGCGGAACAAAGCAAAGAAGGAGAGCTTCTCTAGTTGTGTGCTTTTGTTTTTTGTTCGCGTGTGAAATTTCTCAGAGGAGAAAAAAAGAAGATGAGCCTCGCATCGTCCCAAAAAAAAAAAAAAAGACACACAACTCTCGGCAAAGAGGTGCGTTTGGGTAAATAAGATCACAAAGCACAATAATGAGGCGAAAGGGAAAGGCAGAAGAAGAGAGCGACAAGGCAGAACATACACGATACAGACACGGCGGTAGGCACGGGTCTCAAACAAGGGGAGAAGAGGGAAAACAGCAAGACAGTTCGAGATGAACTCCATAGACAAAACGCGAAACGACCCGAGTAGCCACGCAGGCGTAGAGGCGAGCACTGCACGAAGAGAAGCGGCGAAACCAACGCAGAGCAAATGAGGAGACGGTGGAGAGAGGAGGTACCAAAGCATACACACACTGGAAATGATGTGTCGGCAGAGGTCTTTCGTTCGATCGTCTCGTTCTCCTTGGCAGGGTAATCGATTCTTTCGGAGGAAGTCAACTTCTTCTGTTTTTTTTTCTTTTCATTTTTTTTTTTCACGCTATCTATTGCACTCTCCTTCCTCGCCGCTTCGGTATTTCTCTCTCCGCTACCCTGTGTTCTGCGTTGGTCCTCTTCCATGTTTCTTCTTCTTTTCTCTTTTTCTCATCAACTAAACGGGAATCGAGTGGAGGTACTCGATGAGCCCGCGCCAGTAGGCGGACATGAAGTGATCTTGCAAGTGTACACGCATCGAGGTCTGATCGCACAGGTAGCCGATCGTGCGGGCAGGGGAGTCCGAGTAGCCGTAAACGTCTTGCGCTCTCCACAAGAAGTTGTAGCAGCCGTATGGCTCGACGAGCTGCTCGGCGCGGAAAGCCTCGGTGGCGTGCATCAGGAAATCGCCGTTCAGCAGTGGGCTCTGCGCGTCGTCGTCGAAGTGGGTGGTGCTTTCCTCGCGCGTGTCGAGCGCCGCCTCGGGCAGCTTGAGCCTCTCGTCGAAGGAGGGCTTTGCACGCGGTGCCTTACGGTACGATTGGCCAACAAAATCGTTGTCGAAAGGCTCGCGGCCGCGACCAAAGATATCGCCGGCGGCCGTCAGCGGGCTCATGGCTTCCTCCACGTCCGCCGTCTTGCGGGGCTGCGGTCCTGAGGCGGCGGCTCCGCTCTTGCTGCCCTTCGACATGCCGCCCTCCGTGCTGCCGTCATCCGTCGACTCTTGGACCTTCTCGTCGTCGTCACCGGAGTCGCTGTGCGCGGTGGCAGAACCGCTCTTCTTACTGGAGGCGCTTCTACCGCTTCCGGGCTCGCTTGAAAGATGACTGAAGAAGTCATTCCACGACCTCACGCCGCTGATCTTCCCGGCGTTCGCTGCAGCGGCCATGCTCGCCTCGCGTGAGGAAAGACTGCGACCCAGTGCTGTGTCCTCGAGACCGAGGCCGTCCTGCTGGACGCTGTACCACGCCAGAATCAAATCCTTGACCTTGCTGACGGAAATCGGCGTCACTTCGCGCACGGCGGCGGTGCTGTTGCTGAGCGTACCCGTGTTGAGAAATGTAGACAGATAATGCAGACGAGGAAACATATCGCTGCCCATCACAAAGTGCTGGAAGTGCGAGCTAAGCTTCGACTTGTCCAGGAGATCGGACAAGCCCTTGTCGGCCACGAGAGGCGCGCCGAAGGTCACGCACTGAAGTTTGTCCTTGAGTGCCGCGGTGTGATGAATGAGGAATTTGGAGGCGAGGATCGTCGCCGTCGCGCCACCCAAAGAGTGGCCACAGAGCACAATCTTGGAGCCTGATTGGGCGTAACGCAGCACCTCCGACTCTAAATCCGTCAGCGCGTCCACGTTCTCCGTCAGCTCCCACAGGCTAGCCACGACATCGAAGTACATCACGCGATCGTCGAGGTGTTGCGCCGATGCCTTGATGTCATCTTCGACGACCACGCCGAGGCGAGACTTGGTGCCGTCATTCCACACTTCCCTGCGCGCCATGGACGTGTTGCCGAGGATGCGGATGAGCTGCTTATCGCGTGCGAGCTCGGGGAACGCGACGAAGCAGGTCTTGTCAGGGGCGAGCATGATCGTGTACTGTAGGTTCGTCGAGACCGCGCGCAGGGCACGGGTGAAAGGGCTGTTGAAGAACGTCAGCGACACACTCGGCGAGAAACCGACCTCGTTGGCGACACCGCACGCAATCAGGGAGAGAACGACGTGGCGAGCGGCGGCGGTCTGACCTCGCAGCCCGTGAAAAGCGAAACTCTCCGCGCGGCTCGGCAGATAGGTGTCGAAGATCTCGTCGACCGCTTGTGTAGACATACCCCGCACCGCCGTCGCCCGCTGCTCGTAGGCCACACCCTCGATGGCAGCCAACTGCCCAATACTCGCCGACTGTTTGGTCTGCTGCTTACCAGACGCCGACGGCTTACCGCTGTCCACATCCACGTGCGGAAACACGGTCGGCGCTGTGCTCACCGTCGGCAGTTGGCACAACGCACAGCGGGTCTTGAAGGAGTAGCGGTGTGCACAGGAGGGATTCACACAGCAGCGAGGCCGGCTCATCTCACCCTGAAGGAGGTACAGACCCCAGCGGAACGGCTTCAGCGGCGGCGGCTGCATGGACGAGGGGTTGGCTCGGAAGGGCTCGTCTTTTTCCGGATTGATCTCCGCCGTCATTGTGCTCATCATATCCGTGAAGATGCTGTTCGTGGTGAGCGACACCAACCCCATGGGCAGCGCGCAGTCGCAGCACGTGTTACCCCTCTCGCCGGTCATAAAGTTGTTGACCCGCTCGTACCCGCAGCACCTCTTGCAGACAGGCATCCAGCAACGTCGGCAGTGGTGCTTCGACTGCGGGGTCAACAGAAACGCATCACACCGCGCGCAGCGATGACAGTTGCACTGGTTCTTGTAATTCTCACAGCGCGTGCAGACGCCCATGGTACCATTCACGTAAGAGCTGTAGTACTTCTTCTTGGTCGGAAAATGACGTGCGATGCGGTCGAAAAAACCCTTCTTCTTACCGGACTTCTCCTTCGTCGCGGGCAGGGCCTCAGCGCCAGAGAACTCATCTTGAGAGTTGCTCTCGACGCTGACGTTCTCTTCGCCGTCGCTGTCGCTTGGGGGAATAGAATTGACACGATCAACATCTTGACCAGAAACGCCGTCCTCAGTAGAGCCTGCCGAGCGGGACATGACTGTGTGTGTGTGTGTGTGTGTGTGCGCGCACCAGTCAGTAAACGTGTGGATATAAAAATAAGTGGATGATGACTGCGATGTGCTCTGCTCGGGGTACTGGTTGGAGGCTACACCTGTTTGTCTCGCTGTGGTTGTTCTGTCGCGCCGTCGAAAACGAAACCGATATGCAGGCGCGGTGAGAGAACAGGGGGGGCACCTAAAAAATTGAATGAAATAAAGGAATAATATCGCTGCTGCTACGAAACGCAGCGGAGAAGGACGATAGAGAGAAAAGAAACGAGGATGAGAGAGCGAAGTCACAAACAGCGAATCGAGAGGAGACCAAGAGAGAGAAGAAGTGGGGCGAGGAGGTGATCTCGAGATCTTTGAAGGCAAGCGACTAATGTTCCACCGCTCAGTTATACCTGAGAGAGTCTTGGTATTATTATTTTTTTTTTTTTTTGGTTGTGTGACAGCTTCAGTCGACCTTCAGAGAAGAGAACAAGTGCCACGTGACAGGGAAAGGAATGAGTGCACTGTATCGAGAGAACAGAGAGAACAGAGAGAGCGAGCGCGCAGGCATGCCGACGGACGAGGCACGTCTTGTGCGTTCGCCGTAACAAGGCCATGTGTCTGTGTTCCTGTGATCGAATGGAGAGTGCGAAAAAGAGGTTTACCTGTCTTTTGGGATGGTCGTGGCTATCGTGACGGTTTGTTTGATGGCATGATTGAAAAACAGGTGCGCGATAAAAGGGAAGACTGGGTGTTGTACATAGCCACGCGTGCTAGCGACAACAAAAGCGTCCGAGAAACAAAAACAAAAAAGCAACATGGAAGAAGGCAGAAGATACGCCCTGCAGCTACTCCTTCTTACCGTAGAGATGCAGCATGATGCCTCGATTGTACGAGGACACGGAGTGATCGATCAGCCTTGTCTCGTCGCCGCAGCCATTCTTCAAGAGTCCAAAGGCGACTTCACTGTCGGCGGTGGAGATGTAGCCCGCTTCACCGTACCCCAAGAGGTGGAAGCGACCGAGGCAGGCGTAGCGACGGTGCATGCGGCGCGAAACTTCTCGCGAGGTCACAAGTGCAATGGCCTCCTCTTCAGCTCGCTTCGCCGCCAAGATGGCGGCCTCGTCCGTCGAGTCACTCACGCTGGTTCTGGTTTCGGTGTGATTGTTCTTCACGTCGCGGTCGGCTGAGACAGGGTTGAGCGCGGAGCTCTTCTTCGCGTGCGGGGTCAGCGGCTGCTGAGCTTGACGGAGGGTGCTGGCGACGTGCGCTTGGGCCTCCCACGCAGTACGCGGCACGTCCTCCTCTTCCGCCAGCACGACACGGCCGGCACGAATAGAAGCATCGACGTAGCTCTCGAGCGAGGTGCCGGTGGCCTCTGCCGCCAGCTGTGGGGCGGCGCTGCGTAGAACATCCACGACAGTGCCAAGCGTGGGGGCGTCTGCATCTTCAGCGTGTCGGTGGTGCTTATATGGTAGGTGAGAGTTGACGACACTCGCAGCAGTGGACACAGCCTTCGCAGCCACGCCCACCAACCCCGGGCCACCGGCCACCGCGGTCTCTTCAGCGATTCGCCCACGTTCGTTCGGCACAGTCGAAGCCCGCGCGGAGTCGGTCTCGCTGGTGATGTCAGCACGCGCACTCGTACTCGCCTCCGTCGCCGCCGCCGTCGCGGCCTCTTCCGCATTCCGCCACGTGAACCAATTTTGGACATTACGGTAGACGGAGGAGGCCTGCTCCATGATGCGCGCGGCCGCATCCCATGTCAGCTCGTCGCCGCAGGACAGGCGCGGGACGATATCTGTGTGATAAACAAAATTGTGGAAATACGGCGCCCACCCGCTGCGACTGACGCGATCGACAAACTCATAATTCCCGACCAGCGGCGCCCCCATCGTCACGCACATGATCGCCGGTGATTGCCCTGGTGCCAGCTGTGACGCAGGGGCGAACAGCTCCGGGTAGTGAGACAGCAGCTGCACCGTCACAAGCTGTGCGACCGCCCCGCCGAGTGAGTGGCCGGACAGGATGAGGCGGTAGCCCTGCCGCACATCGTCTGCGAGCTGACGGATGGGTATGTCGGCCTCGCGGGTTTCCTGAGCGAAGCCCCCGTGCACGCGGTACGACCACACCCGGCGAAGTCCACCACACAACATCACAGACTGCCCGGTCGCGGGGTCAATGCGCACACCCTCGATGAGCGGCGTCCACGACTGCTTCACCTCCTGCGAGAAGCGCAGGTCCACCATGCGCGTGCGCCAGTTGTGCGTGCCGGGAAATGCAAGGAACTTGATCCGACCGGGTGACTCGAGGATCGAATAGCGCGGCCGTGACATGACCACCTTGAGCACGCGTGCGTACGGCACATCGCTCAACGCCAGCGTCAGGTCGGGTGCGCTGTGGTACTCGTACGACACCGAGGCAGCAACAAGCGAGAGCAGCAGCCACTGGCCCTCGCGTGTGCTGCGGATGCCTTCGAAGGCCATCAGCTCCTCGTAGTGCTGAAAACAAGTGCGAAAGATCTTCTCCACATCATCGACACTGGTTCTGTCCACAGCGATCGAGCGCAGAGAGCGTTCTTGTGCGTCGAGCATGCGGACGCGGTCGAGTGCGGCGATCAGGTGAGGCTCCACGCGCAGCACACGCTCGACATGTGGCTGTGTCATGACCGTTGGCGTACCGCAGACGTAGCACGTGCTCCGGTACGTCAGCGTACGGCAGATCGGCGCCACGCACAAGCACGGCATCTCGCCCGCGCGCCGCAGCAGGTACAGGCCCCAGAAGAGTCCGCTATCCTCGCGTTTTGCCAAGTTGGCGAGGGCCCACGGAACAGCACAGCGATCGCAGACAAGCTGGCGCGCGCCGAGCGGATGCACGTACCGCTCTTTTCCGTAACAGTTGGGGCAGACGGCGTTCCAACAGCTGCGGCAGTGGTGTCGATGACGGCGATACACAGGGTCACGACACACCGCACATCGAGAACACGTGCAGGCCTCCTTCGCAAAATGACACGTCGTACACAGCCGCCGCGCGGCGAGGGCTTCTTTTCGGAAAAAAGGCAGACGTGTGGCAGTGATCCCGGACGCTGGCGAGCCTGCTGGGGAGGAAGACGTGCGCTGCGTGTCCGAGTCACGCGCCTGCCCAAGCGCGCTGGACCACTGCGGTTGTGTGTGCGTGTAGTTGAAGTCACGGATAGAGACGAGCGACGGGCGCGGCCACTGCGGCTGTGATGCGGCGGTCGGCATGTCTTGTGCGTTTTCTGTACCCTGTGCCGTCGCATGGTTCGCTGACATGATGCGTGCGCTCTTCTCTCGTTTCCACACGGTTCTTTTCGGGGTTGCGAGCGGCGACTCGAGCAGTCTCTCGGTCGGCGTGAGGGTAAAAAGTAAGAGTTATGCGAAAAGTAAAGATGAGAAGAACTGCACCGCACAGCAAGGGGCACCGGACCAGAAGAGTGAAGGGTGCGTGTGTCGAAAAGAAAAAAAAAACATGAACAAGACCAAAGGAGGTCGCTCAAGTAGAGTGAGAAGCAGACGACATTGGGAAAGAGATGGAACCAATGTAAACGTGGATGCGCGCGCGCGATGAAGTAATTTGACGGTTTGCATTGCATCTTATCACTCGCATTGTGCATGTGGCGGTTCATGTTTTGAGGTGGAGTATCTCCATCCAGTACGAATTGATCCGATCCGAAAACAAACAGAAAAGAAAAAGAGAGAGGCGTGTGGCACTCAGAGAGAGAGGTGTAAGCGCAGCTGTCTGTTCCCCACGACTCCAAGCATTCAGCGCAGAGAAGAAGTTGAGAAGATCGCCACTATCTGGCGTGTTTCCCCATCCTTTGTGTTTGTATGTCCTCTCACCTTTCCTTGTCTTCTTTGTTTTGTTGTTATGGCTGTGTGTCCGCGTACATGGCGCTTGTGAGTTCGGGGACATGAAAAGTGGATATGCAAAAGCGAAAAGAAAAAGAAGACAAGTAGGAGCTTGTTGCTGGCGGCAGAGTCAGTGCTCATTCAAGACATGCGCGGACGCCAAAGAAGGAAGTGGACAAGCGCATTTTTTATGACCAACCAAGAACGGGAAGAGGGAGAGAGAAAAGCAACAAAGTTCCGCACATCGATGATCAGTGCAGTCGAGGACGCACGAATCGGCTGAAAGCGAAAAGCGGACACGCGGAGTGTGGTAACTCTAAGAAGAGGCGAACAAAACAAATAAAAAAAGACGCACGCACGCATGACAGATGGAGGGCTGAACAACAGGTAGCGCGAGTAAAGGCCAGGGATAGCCATCGCGCTATCTGTGTACTCTCAGCAACAATTACTCCCCTTTTGATTGCCACCGCTAGTAGCCGCGGTCTCACCTGTGCGTTGGCCAATGACACCACCCTCACGTACGCTATTGGTGTTCTGTGTCGCGATCAGCTGTGCCGCCACACCGTCAAAAGCCTCGCGGACGCCTCTTCCGTCCTTGGCGCTCGCCTCACCCCATATCAGATTCAGACCTGCGGCGTACGCACGTGCTTCAGCAGCGGCTACGCGTCTTGTCGATTCGAGATCGCTCTTGTTGCCCACCAACATGATGAGTGTCTCTGGTGATTGGGCGGTCAACTCGCTGATCCAGTACTTCGCGCGTTCAAAAGATTCGTTTGAGGAAATGTCGTACACGACCAGTGCTGCCGCCGCGCCACGGTAGTACATGGATGCCAAGCTTTTGTACCGTTCCTGGCCCGCTGTATCCCAAATATCGAGCGGCACCGCGACGCTGTTCTCGACCACCGCGGTGTAACGGTAGAACGAGGCGCCGACAGTGCTGCTGATATTTTCAGTCCACTCGCTCTTGATCAGCCGCTGAGCCAGTGAAGACTTGCCGACACCACTGTCGCCGAGCAGTACGAGTTTGTACTTTTTGCTGTTCGGACCGACTGCAGAAGTGCTGGACATGCTTGGATGCGTGTGGCTGGAGCGCTGTGTCGATGTGACTCGCGTTGATCTATGAAATGAAAGGAAAAAAGGAAAAAAAAAAAGGAATTTGGATGAGTACGGTGTGTGGCGGATAGAGTGGGAGTAGGGGAGGGTGTTTAAAAAAAAAAAAATTGGTGTTCCGTCACGACAGATGAGCAGAAGATGGCCGCACGTCTGATGACAGAGGCGGACATTCCTAACGGCGTGTGTTGCCGCGGCGACAAGGATGAAGAACAGAGTACGCTGCACGCTAATTTCAGTGATGAGCAGAGGAAGTACGGCGGAAAAGAGAATACCGCCTATGAGGAGAGTCGAACGAAACAAGTGAGGCGAGGCAAGAAACAGCAGGAAACAAAAGGTAAAAAAGGAAAAGCCGCAGAGTAGTTCGTCAGCGTGGTGTGCGGAAACACGCGTCGAGCAGACCCTGCAGCGGTTTCGGCGCACTTGGCAGGCGACTGTCTGATCGCCTCGCGCTCGTTGAGGTCACTGCACCGCCAGGGTCGCGTGCCGCGAACAAACGAGGTGTGGGCGGAACGACAGCCGAGTCGGGCACGTGCACGTGTTGCCGCTGGAGCGACTGCGCGAGCGGGGTGGCCATGCGGAAATGATCAGGCGATTCCATGTGCGTGGAGAGGCGTGAAGGGGCGAGGCCGTCGCGTGGCGCGCAGCGGACATCGTCGCCACCACCACCACCACCATGGTTGCCGGCACGCGCCTCGTTTGCCGCCGACCCGCTGTCGCTGGTGTTCAGCGCGGCGGCTGCATGGCCCGTCTCGCTCACGCGATGCGTTCCCCATGTGCGGCGTGCAGAGTCGCCTCGATTCAGTGGTGACGGGTCGTGAGTGTGCTGCGGTTGGTGATCGTCGTTGGAGTGGCTGCGGTATCGCTTCGCCCTGACGACGCTGGTGGCAGCCCAGCCAAGCGGAGGTGGACCAGCGGCTGCGTTGCTGCTGCTGTGGGCTACTGTGTTCGTGGTGCGATGCTGTGTGGTGACACCAGACGCGGGTGGCTGCGACCACGGTGAGTGCGTGTGAAGTGGGCTAGTGTGTGAAGGGCGTGATAGCGCGCGCGAGTGGCTGCGCGACAAGTCTTGCATGGACGGCTGTCTCTGCCGCCCACGCGCTTCCCCAGATGATGGGCCATACGGAACGCGGGTCGGCTGTACCGGCGCGGCCACGGCCTCCGCGTGACGTAGCTGCTGACAGATCTGCTCGTTTTCGACGCGCAAGCGTTCACAATTCTGTTGTAGCTCAGCCGTACGGACCTCGCCGGCGGTATACCGGTTGTGAACGAGCCGTAACGCCTCCTTTAACCGCACGCAGGCCTGACGATAATGGGAGAGCTGATGCTGTAACGCCTTCACGCTGGCCTGGATGCCAGGCAGAGGGTCGCTCAGCAGTTGCTGCACACCCGCGTGATCGAGGCGGACGGTGCGGAATGGTTTTCGACACAGCGGACAGGGCGCGCCTGTGGACGGATTCGGCAAGCGGCCAGCACAGCGCGAGCAGAAGTAGTGATCGCACGACGTTAGGCAACCTTCCTTATCGCACGCACTGAAGCACAAGAGGCACAGTGGATGCAGCGTCGACATACGCTGATCTTCTCGACGTCTGTGTGTGTGTGTGTGTCTCTGTGTGTGTGTGTGTGTGTGCTACAGCTGCCGCTCTCGACGCACACGTGGAATACAGTGAATCCACGCACTAGGGCTTTGCTGTTCTTCACAGGGGGGTGACAGCTGAGCGCGAAACAAGGGAAGTCCGTCACACACGCGTTGTTGATGGCGTGAACAAAGTGAGAACAGAAGAAAAAAAAATGTGTTTTTGTGGCTGTGATGGTCGACTTGTGATGTCTTCTGATTTCTGGTAGGGGGGGGGCACCGTGGGGGGTGAGCCGCGGTGTCTGACCTGTGCTCCTATCGGGTGTTTGTGTTCTCTCCTTCACTCTTGTGGGGTTCGCCTACGTGTCTGCGCGTAAAGATGATGCCGGCAGGCACACCGAGTGTACGGAGAGTGTGCAGAAGATAAAAAAAAAGGAGAAGCGATGTACCGTCTGACGTACGAGGGGTTCTCCTCTGCCGATGTTGCCGTGGGAGACACGGATTTTGGGGGAAAAAAACACGAGTTCTTGGACGACAGCACAAAGACGAGAGACCGGAGGAGTGAAGGTGTTTTGAAGGCGGAGGAGGGAACTGGAGCCCATTCAACCCCATCGACTTCACAGCACACGTTGGGAATATATATATATATATATGTGTGTGTGTGTAGCAGGCGAGTACGTGCGGAAAGACCTGCACAATCTGTCTTTAGCATGAGGCTGTCAACACGCTTCGCGCCCAAGGTACACGGCGTGGTCTTTCAGAGCGACCATTACACTCTTTTTTACCTGACAGGCTGGTGGTAGCATGGGCCTGTCTGCTCCGTGGTGTTCGGTTTGGTACACGCAGGACAGAGCCTCCCGTCATATCTTGTCGAAAGGGTGTTCCACAGTTCTTTGAATCCATGTTTTCTCTTTGTCTGACAGGCTCTTGGTTCGAGCGAAAGAAGAAGCGTTCATCGTAGTTTACATATTGCAAAGAGAGCGAAAAAAAAAAAAAAGTCAGCAAACGAAAAAAGAAACGCGAAGAAGATTGATCTCCTGGCGCACTCGATGCCTCTAATCGGCCTCCGTGCCTGCTCTTTTTCCACGCATGTAAGAAGGCTGCGAGGCTGTTTTTAGTTTTGCGTCGAGGTGCTGGCGCATCACCTCCTCGAAGTCCTCGAGCGTGTTGCCAATGATGTGAAGTTGATGGAGCACATCAACACTCTTACTATCAGCCGACTCACCCCTTCCCGAGTATCGATTGGACCACTGCACGCACCGCTCGTAGAGGTTCTTGGTGGCCATACCAATGTGACTGACTGTTCGCGAGGTCGTCCCTTTCTGCTTCATCATTCGCTCGACATCGTCCTGGCGAAGCTTCACCGTTTTCTGGAGTGATTCGAACGTCATCTGTAATTCGTTGAGCTGATTCTGAAGCGCGACGTTCTCACTGTTGCGGTGCTGGCGGGCGAGCCCTAGAGCGTTCTTGTTGCGGAGGAGATCCTCCTCGAGCTGGGTCTTGCGGTCCTGCAGTACTTTTGTGTTATCCTTCAGCGTCATCCAGCGCGTGATGATGTCTTGCGGTTCCTGGTACTCGTCACCCTCGCTACGTGAGAGCACATCTTCCAAGAAGACTTGATACTTGGCATAACAGTCGTAGTGCTTCTTGAGGCCCTCGCGGCGCTCCTCGAGCTCGTGCAGTTGCTGCGACAGCGTTTGCAGTTGTGCTTCTCGATCTAGTCGCTGGCGCTCCTCAATGGTCGCTTTCTTCGTCGCGCGGCTGCGCTTCACTTCGTTCTCTTGGATAAACTTGTAATACTGGACAAGTGTGTCTTGGAGCTCGGCGCGGTCCTTAGCGAGCTGCTCCTCGCCCTCGCGAACACGGACCATTCGCTGCTGATGTTCACACTGCTTGGCTTCTAATTCGCGCTGCACCTCGAGCACAGAGCGACGCAGGCGCGCGGCCTCTGTGATACTGTCGATGGTATTCGACATGACAAGACGACTTGTCTTTTCTTATTATTAGTTTCCCTTTGTACGGCGCGTCCAGTTGTGACCCACGAACAGGTTCAGAGAGTGCGACACGTTGACGAGAGAGGGCAGAGTGACCGAACGAGTAGCAAGGCCGTATCAGCCCTGTTCGCTCGACCTGATGAGTACTGCTGTCGGTGCTCTCATGTACCACGCCACGAAAAAAAAAAAAATAGAGGGAGAGGATGAGAGGATGAGGGGATGAAATATGCAAAGGAGAAAATATTGTGAGGCAGTGGTTGTCAGTGCGACACACAAAAGCCGACACCACCAAGCTACAAAAAAAAAAAAAAGCTGGAGTCACACGATGACGGGCAGGGTTGCTGTGGACCCGCTTTACACTGCGTGTTCGACTTCTTTTCCGTCATGCACTAGCGAGGATCCCGAATGGCGCACACGCACGGATAAAAGACAGGAATTGTACGGAAGACGATGTGCAGCGGACACGGCATGAAACCTCCGCGAGTGCTGCTTTTCCCCCTTTTACTCACACGTTATCGCGCGGTTCCGGTAGTATCCTTTTTTTTTTTTTTGTCTTGGACTTCTTGTCATCTGGTTCTTCGCTGTCTACTTCCCAGACACTCCCTTTTTTTGTACGCACGAAAAAAAGAGGGAACACAGATTCACAAAAGCACATACACGCACAGCGTCACCCAACGCGCGCTTAACAACAATGGCGTGAACACACGCACAGCACCCCGCACCAACATGTTTCCAATCACTGCGGCCGGGGGAAGAGGTTATGTGTGGTACGATGGGATAAAATACACCAACTCCTCACGCTCCACAGCGGCGAGGAGCGAGCCCTGCGTGAAGCCCGGAAAGCTACACAGCTGCGTCGCGGGTAGTGCAGCCACACCGACGGGCATGACAGTAATCTTATTCTCACGGTACCCGTACCGGCACACCACAGTATGACCCGTCTCTACGGAGAGGTAGAGCCGACCGTGGCTCGCGGCGAGGCACTGCACGCTGCCGCCAACGCCTCGGAAAAGCGCGGTGGAGAGCACACTCACCACCTCCACCCCAGCGAAGGGCGAGACGCGGGCGATGAGGGTACCCTCGAGGCCCTCGGTCACCAACGCGTAGTAGTGCAGATGGGGGATGCCAGTCAACGGCACAATCTGGAGGACAGGCGCGGGAGTGTCGACGTGCACAGTGGATGTATCGGACTGCTGTCCGAGCCGCATCAGTGCGAGTGACGGGTGCGCGTGCACGGCGGCGATGAGGAAACTATCGTCTTCGGCGAAGCGTACGCTGGTGAGACCGCCGTCAACGGTAATCGCGCGACGGCTGACAACGCAGTCCCGACTGGCGGGTGACGCGCACAAGTCTAGCACGTATAGGTACGTGTGCGCACGGCTCCCACACGCGACATATCGGCCATCAACGCACGAGAGGCCCAGAGCCGTCACTGGTACGTGTCGCGTACACGCGTAGAACAGACACCGCGCCGTCTTCTCGACATCCACGCCTGCACTGAGGGTTGGACGCGCAGCGCCGCTACCTGTTCCGACGCGTTGACGGCTCTGGCCCTGCGCGGGCGATTCTGCGGAGGTGAGGTGCCACACCAGCACACCGCCTGAGCAGCCGACGAGCAGCACATCCTTCGCCCCTCGTTTCCACGCCAGCGCCTCGACATCGCGTTGGAAGGCGTGAGTGAGTGCCGCGAGGTGCTGCCCCTCAGCCACGTCATACACGACGACGCGCGTCCGTCCACTCGGTCCTCCCTCCGAAACGGCCGCCGCGAGAAGCGGTGAAGTTGAATGGAAGGCCACCGCGACGACGCGCTCTGGCCCGCTGCGTCCTTTTGCCGCCGTCAGCGCCGTGCACGACGAGAAGACGGCGCCCGCTGCCAATGCGGAGGAGGTGGTGTGAGCGGCGGGCACTGCGAAAGGGAAGACCGCACGCAGCCAGGGAAGTACGTACGCCGTCGCTGTCAGCACCCAGAGGACGACATTGAATGGGAAATAAAAGAAGCGATGGAGAAGAACAAGAAGCACAGACCGCGGCGCACGCGAGGTCCGCCGCCGACTTCGCTCGCCTGTGTACCAAGTCGGTGTGTTCGAGCCACCGCCCATGTGCCTCCAAGCGCGCCCGTGCTGCGACCCACGACGCACCACATCCGTACCTGTCCCATCGTGACCTTCGCGCTCCGTGCCGCCGCCCACCCTGCTGCCTTTATCATCCTCGTCGTCCACAGCAGGCCACGAGGGACCGCGCACACCCACGTTCGCCAGAGCCACGGGCTCGTAGAGTGCGCCACCGCGTGCAATAAACTCAGCCTCATCGCGCCCACCAAAAAGCTGGCAGGCCTGCTCACCTAGCAACGCGCTGTCCTCGACCAGCGCATCAGGCGACGTTGTCATGAGTTCCCGGATCGGCTCGAACATGGATTTCTCTTCGGCTCGCGCGTTGGACCTCTGTCTGTGTGTACTAGTGTGTACTTCCCCCCAATCCGCGGGGAAATGAAACTAAGCTGCGTGTGTGCAGACACGCTCGTCGCGATGTCCGTGTGGCGGCGCTGTGACGTGAGTCAATGCAGGTGAACAAGTGCAGCGCGCTCTTCTACGCGATAGCACCACCCACACACACAAGAGGACAAAGAAAAAGAGAGAGCGGAAAGCGAACAGTCAACGCGTAATCGCGTGAACGAGAACAAAAAGGTGTGCGGATCAGCCGTATTCCTCCTTGGGTGTGTGTGTGTGTGTGAGATGTGACATGAACCAATGAAACGGATGGAGAGTATGTGTTGTGCATTCAGTGCGTTGAGAAAAGAGAGGAGGCGACGGAGACACCACCGCAGTGACTATGGACCCATCCACTTTACGTCGTTGAACGGATGGTAGCTGAGCGTCAGTAAGAACCCAGCACTCCCATGGGTCACGAGCGAGGTGCGCACAGCTGTCGATAACAGCAGCAGAAGCCGGCCTGTGCGTGCGACGCGCGCGGCCTTGCCGCCTTTCCTCGCTGCGCGTCTCTGTCATGTTGACGCTGCATTTCCATTTGCTTTTTGATTGATTGCTTTTCTTTCGTTTAATGCATTTTCGTTTCACAGATTAGGATGAACCAAAAAAAACACAACGGGAGCGGAGGAGAAGGAAACGGGGAGGCCGATCACGAAGAAGGACAGAACCGAAGGGGTCGAGCGCATTCGCGTGCACTGGCACCCGGAGATCCCCTCACGAGCCCCGGTCACTTCTTCTTTCCGCCCTTCTTCGCGCCGGCACCATTGTTCTTGCCGGCCTTGACCTTGCCCTTGCCGCCAGACTCGCCAAGCTCACCGAGGAGGTCCTCCATGGCGTTACGCATTTCTTCGGTAGTCGCATCGATGTGCGACGGCTTCGAATCCTTCTTACCGCCCGCGCCGCCTCCGCTCTTGCCGCTCTTGCTGACACCACGAGATGCAGCGCCGTCTGAGATCGCACCTGCTGCTGTCGACGCGCCGGGTACGGCCTTGTGGATCAAGCGTTTGTGCTCGTCGACGTACGTGCCGTTATTGGGTCTGTCGCCGAAGAAGTGCTTCATGTGGTAGGCATCCTCATCGTCCATGTAGTACTTGGCCTCCACGCCCGCACAGCGGTAATCAAGTGTGTCTTGATACAGGTGGAGGGCGGCGTCGTTGGTCTTACGTACGTGGAGTGAGCAGAAGTTGGCCTTGTACTCGTCATCCATCTCGCGCATCGTCGCCCGCATCACACGCGACGCAATGCCGAGTTTGCGGTGAGAGCGTAGCACAGCCAGAGAGGTGATGTGGCCGTGCTTCTTCTCAGCGCTCTCCTCGTCATCCATCTTACCGAGCACGTAGCCGACGACATTGCCGTTGTAGTCCTGCTGGACGTACAAGAGCTGCGGCCAGGATAAGATATGGTAGTAGTAGTACCTCAGGTTGTAGTTCTCCGGCAAGCACCGCAGATTGCAGTGCTGCATCTCGTACATGTCCTCCATGGTCGCACGACGAAGCTGCATTGGCGCGGGGTGCGTGTGGTGGTGGTGACGTCGGCTACAGTTGAAACGAGGAGAGGGGAAAGGGAGGAGAGAGGAGTGAGGAGCTCTCCACCGTGATACATGCAAAGCGAGACAACAAGGAGCACCATGGAAGAGAGGGAAGGGGGGAGAGGAGAGAAGTAAAGCGTCAATGATGTGCACACGGGTGTGTGGGCGGAGAAAGAGAATGGTGTCAACAGGAGTAGCCTCACACTATGAGGCAAGGCGAGGGGAAGAGCCCGCAGTATGGTTGGGGACTTCCGCGTTAGCAGACGTGAAGGTATCCCACGTACCTCCCAAGGCTTGTCGTTTCGCGTCCTCCTCTTGCAAGGTGTCCGCACGACAACTTCGAGGACTCTTTGAATAACATTGCTTGTTTGTTTCCAACAGTGTTCTTCTGTAGTGGTAAGGTAGTCGCGGCACATTTTTATTTGTTTGTTTGTTTGGATGTCCGTCTTCGCTTTCTTTCTTTTTCTTTTTCTTTTTCTTTTTCTTTTTTTTTTTTTTGTGTGTGTATGTATATGGGTCTCCAAGATTGCATGCGCTGCCACTATAGCGGCCTTGTTGCTTGGTCTGGTGGGGCCTTGTCCAGCTGTGTGATATCCCACATTCCGGCCGACGGCGCCGTCACACCGTACGAGTACGTCCACTCACCGCCGCGTTCGCGCAGGTCTGTATCCGCCGCGTGGGGCCGCATGGGGCTACAGCACGTCTCCTTCAGGACCGTGGTACGCTGGAGCACACCGCTGAGAACAAGATGATCGATGCCGGTCTCGGCCACACCGCGGCGAACGAGACCTGAAGCCATCAGACGGGCCACAAGGTCTTCGTGTAGGATGCCGGGCACGCACTGCACGTAGCGGTAGAGCGAGGTGAGAAACGTCTCCCACACAAACGGATGGAAAGCACCATCGACATGGTGAAATATGCTCGGGTACGCGATGCCGCATCCACGGACGTCACGATCGGCAGCGGCAAGACGCAGACGCACACCAGAGAGCGCGGACGCGGTCGCGTCCTTCGACAAACGCTCGAAGGCATCGATCGTGGCGAGCACCGCTTGCTGTTCAGCCGGCGTCGGGGCTGGTGCAGCAGGGATGCGGCTGAGTGCCTCCACTCCGACACCTAAACGCCGAGCAGGGTACAGCTGCTGCTCCACCATTCGGCTTTCGTAGGCGCTGCGGCCATCCGCCTCCTCATCCTCATCCACCTCTTCGTCGTCCTCATCGCGATCATCGAGCGTTTTCTCCATTTTCGCGCCCGATACGTTCACGTTATCGTCGTGATCCGTTGTCGGCGTGGTGTTCGCTGCCGCAGGCGACGCCGACGGAAGAGGAAGCGGCTTCGCGCGCCACGGGCGCCGCGGTGGTAGACGGTGATGGCGATGTGCAGTTGAGCGCGGAGTAGACTCGCCGTCACCATCGCCATCCACATCAGCCGCCTCGCGACGACTCTGGTTACGGCTGCGCGCGCGCTCGAGCTCCAGCGCCGCTGCCTCTCGTGGCCAACTCAGTGCAGGCAGTTGCAGATCAGCGCGCTGCGTCATGTCGGTCTCGCCCATACGTTCGAGATCGATCGTCGACTGTATGCGTAGCTCCACCTCGAACACCGCAGCGGGGCTCGATGTGTGCACGTGAAGAAGAGAACGGCTCCAGCCCGGCCGAGTCGCGGCTTGCCGAGCATCGGCGTCCACCTGTGCCGCCACGGCGTGCATCAGAGACACGTTCGCGCACGGATGTGCGACAAGCGTGTTGGCCGCTGCCGGGAAAAAGGAGGCCTGCGCGGCGAGCTCGAGATGAGGTACGCGGCTGCGCTGTGTGCTCTTGACACGGAAGGCAGGGCATTGCTGGAGAAGAGCCCGCGCACGGGCTACGGATGCCTTGGGAAGGCGCAGCAGCAGCGTTCGTGCGATGCTGACAGAGTAGTGCGCCTTATCGGAGAGTAAGATCATTCGCAGTACGTCCTGTGCCACCTCCTCGCACGAGAGGACCTCCCCCTGGACCTCACCTACCTCTTGCGGTGCGGCCGCACCCGACGTCGCCGATTGGACACTGTGCGCGCCGGCGGTCACCGCTGCCACAGTGGGTGAAGAGGCCGATGGGAGAAACGTACTCGTCATCTGCGGGGCAAAAAACTGGCCAATGGCAGCAAGCCTATCCGCGATCTGTGAGGCCTTCGCGTCGTCCGTCACCTGTGTCTTTTCTCCGTCCTCGTTGATGATGGGGGATTGTGTCGACAAATCCGGCGAGAGTACGGTTCGGACAGACTGCTGCAGCGCGGTGATTGTACGTGCCGGTTCACCAATCACCAGCTGGGCTAGATCAGTTTGAGCAGCCGCCTCCTGCTGATCGCGGATGCGAGCGGGCTTCGCGTTGGTCCACCAGGCAGGGCGCGGACGCGTCTCGCGAGCCGCGTTCAGCGCGCGACCGAGTGTACCCAGATGAAGCGCGCTCTGCCGCAGCATCGGGTTGTACGTGGCGGCGTCGTGACCGGCAGCACGAAGGGCGTACTCGCTGTTCAGCAACTCGGGTGTACCGCTGTCGAGTCCTCCGCTGCTCCGACCACGTGCGAAACGGGTCACTGGTGGAGCGGGCAGGACATGCAACGGATGCGAACGCAGCATCGTGCGCCAGCTGCGCTCCAGTGTACCGGACAACTCAGCTAAGCGGCGCTGTGGAACGCCGCTCTCAAAGGATCGCGAAATCGACTCCGACACGTCCACCACATCCAGATCGATACGCATCCCTCTGCGACGCGGCACCGTGCGACGTGTATCACTGTGCGCAGAAGCGGCGGCCGTGAGACGCGCGCGGGTTCCACCGACGCCGACACCTGGCCGTTGTGCATGCCGTGCGCGGTGGGCGTGTTCCCGTTGTGAGCGCCACCACCGCTTCATCTCAGCACTTCTTCCGCTGTGGTTCCCGACGTTCTCGAACCCCGCCTGTTGGTACAGGGTGCGGCCAATCGTGGTCAAGGAGACGCGTAAGTACTTCTGCAGAGCGACAACGGCCGGAAACGACATGTTCGGATCCGCCTTCCACACCTGACGGTGATCGCTCTCGCTCGACGTGTGAAGTTGCTGCCAGCGATGCGACCAGCACCGGAGGACGGCGACAAGAGTTGAGTTGTGTGTGTAGTGAGGTTGGTAGAAGTGAAATTGGTAGCTCTTGCGCGTGCTGCCGGCGGTGGAGAGCTCGACACACGTGTGCCCTGGCCCCGCGTCCCCCGCCTCGCTCGCGTCGTGTTCGCCTGCTGTGGGCCGGAGACACGCATCCGTCGTGAGACGGATAAGACCAAATTGTTCGAGTGGTTTGAGGTGCTCAAGCAGCGCGGTCTGGAGTGCCGGGGACAGGCCACGGCTTCCATGAGACCCGCCGCGCGCCGCCTCCATGCCGCACCACTCACGAACCTCCAGCGGCAGCGCGTGCAGAGGGGTGTTCCACGAGACAGGAGGTGTAGAGGCCACGCCACTCTCGCCGGGACTGCCTACCCCCTCGTCATCGTCCGTGTCATCGCGGCCGTCATCGTCGGCCCGCGTATGCCAGCGAATTGTCGTGCACTTCAGCAGCGACACCAGGTCGAGAGCAGAGATGCCGAACACGATGCAATATGTACTCAATGACATGTTTTCCAGGATCGCCGGGATGGCGAAGGTAAAATTAGTGCGTGCGTCGAGCTGAGTCACCGCTTCGGTGCGTAACGACGCGCGCGGTGAGGCTGCGTCCTCCGTCTGCACCCGCTCCCACCACTGGCGCCAAAGCTCCAAGTGCAGGCGACCGGCGCGCGCATCGCTATAGTGTGTGTAGCCGTTTCGGGTTCGCATTAGTGTATCGGCGTAACGCGTGGCACGCGAGGTGCACTGTGCGAGCTTGAGCGACCACCCGGACGGTGCGAGGCCATCCACCATGGTCGGTACCGCCGGCAGCACCATGTCCGTGCACACCACACCAGCACCATTGGTGGGCTCTCGCGCGTCAGATGACGGAGGTTTCAAGAAGCGGTCGAGCAGCGTCTGCCGGGGCTGGCGCTTGCCGCTGGCGTCACCTTCCACGATGACCAATTTGGTGGCTTCGTCGAGAGGCGGTCCGTCCGTGCACAAGGCGACGATGCCGACGCGTTTACGCACGCTCGAGGTGACGCCGGTCGTGTAGACGCGGTTGGTCTCGCGGAGGTAGGGCAGGATGCGAGTTCTGAGCGCTTTGGCATCGACAGCGGCGGAGAGCGTGGTGAGGGGCAGTGCCTTGTGCGGGGCCTCATTGAGCGCGGCCAGGACCAAGTCCACGGCGTACTGTGACACACCTCGCGGGAGAGGACGCGTGCCGGATGGCGATGCCGAGGACGAGAGCGATGGAGGTGTTGCCTCCGGAGGGGGAAGCGACGTCGCTGACACAGGCGCACCACCCACTTCGACGTCGGTCGGCTCCGGCTTGACAGAGGTTGAGCTGTTTGCATTCGTAAGCGGTGTGCGACCCTCCTCAGGCTCTGCCAGGTCATCCGCGTGCGCAGCAGCATCAGACGAGTGGCTCATATCCTGCTGGTGCGTCGGCAGCGGCTCGTACACCGTGGTGAACGTTTTCCCCGACCTCGGTGTGATGATGGCATGTGTGGTGAGCGTGTGCCGGTACTCAACGTACTGCGTCATGTAGTTGGTCAGCACACGCGCACGGGCGCGATAACTGCCGTCGAACTGCATCCTCGGTAAAATACGCGTGCCGACGAGTGGACCGCGCTCCGCCTCTCGCACCGCTTGAAGCTCCAAAGGCCAGTCCGGGGACACGTGGAAGATGTGATCAGCGGACTCCAGTCGGCGTTGCAGCGCAGCACCCGACGCGGCCACCGCACCACCGCGTGTGGCACTCGAAGTCAGCTTTTTTCTACGACCGCCACCCGCCTTCTTGGCCGTCTCAACTTCACTCCGGTCATCGTCGCTAGATGCAGCGTCGGAGGAAGCGCGCGAGGAGGTGCTGCTGTTGCTGCTTCTGGCCGTGGCGTCATCCACGCCATCCATGCCATCCGCATCCGCATCGGCAGCGGCGGACAAGTCGAACACGGTTAGCTCATGCTCGTCGTCCTCGTCCTCCTCTTTGAAATCAGTTCGCTCGTCTTCTTCCTTTGTGCCGTCCGTCGCGGTGCGTGACCTTTTCACGTGTCGACGGTATTGACGACGTAGCTCGCGGGCACGCTGAGCCTCGAGCCGTTGGCGAAGATCATCCGCGGTGAGAACGAGTCGCACACGTCGTCTCTTCCCACGCGAGATGACGAAAGCCTCGGCCACCCGCAGACCTGCCCACGTCAGCATACGTCGCAGTCGGTCGTCTTCGCGGCGTCGGGCCATCACATCACGTGAGACGTGGCGATTGTGCTCAGGGATCCCGTGGGCCGTCAGCACGGCCCGAAGGGCGTCGCCAAGAAGCAGCCTCCCCTCCGGCGAGGTTTGCACGATGTACTTGACGAGCGTCAAGTCGAATGTGATCGTGGGAAAGCAGCCGGAAAGACGTCTGTGGCGTTCAAAGTACGTGTTCAGTGGTCGACAGGCACGCGCCGATTGGCGCTGCAGTGCCATCCACGGAAACATCGATGTCTCATCCGCGTCACGCTGCGACCGGTCTCCACGATGACCCTTTGCGTCGCTCTCACCACGCGCATCGTCATCCCCACTGTCGCCACCATTTGTGTCGTTGTGACTGGCGTGGTGGCCACTGAAAGATCCGGATGTGCCGCATGGTAACGCCTTCTTCTCCCGCTGCGTCAGCGGAAGCGCATACTGTGGAAATACGCGGTAGTATGTCTTGTGAGTACTTGTGTCGTACAAGTAGCAGCGTGTGGCCTGCTGCTGCCGTATGAGTGCGCGAATGCCCGTTCCGACGAGATGCGGCTTGTAATTGCCAAAACGGGTCGGACCGCGTTGTGCGTGCACCAGGTCGTAGCCGTGTAAGGCGACGTCCGAGAGGAAGTCGCACGCCGTGCGGATGGTCTCGGTGTGTAAGGACACGTTCAGCACTCGTTCACGGAGTGCCTGGGTCGGGCACAAGTAAAGTCGCACCCGCCCTTGCGCCGTGGTGGACTTGGTTCGTGAGGGTGAAGCGACATCGGAAGAGGAACGCGTGAGGCCGCTTGTCGAGGCCGCCGCTGAGGGTGTTGCACTCGACGCCTGCCACAGCACACGGTCCTCATCCAGTAGCTTCAGCACGTTCTCCAGCGAGAGCAATACCAAAGCGCGGCCCTGGCTCGCGGCCGCCGCTGCGACATCCGCTGTGTCATCGCCATCTGATTTCGACAGTCGCGGCCTCCGTCGCCGCGCCGCGCGCTTCGCCTCCGTCGGCGCCTTCGCAGCGAACGGCGAAGCGGAAACGGTCTCTCCCAGAGAGGGATCCGTCCTCAGCTCTTCTGGTGCCGCGTAGACGAGCAGAGAATGGGTGTAGCTCTCCTGAATGGCAACACGCACGACCGAGTCGCGCAGGGTGCTGCTGCTTGACCACCCCATGAAGGGGAGTACGTCGTGCTTGAGATAGTCCCCGAGAGCTGACGAGGTGCAGCCGGCATCCATGCGATGGACGCCCACAAATTGGAGGGTGAACTCGATCGCTTCTCGAAACATCGATTGGGAAATCGAAAAAGAAAAAAGCGAAATAAGAAGAGGCAGAGGAATACCGTCTATAGGATAGTCTATGTGTGTGTATATACGTGTCGCTGCTGAATGCTACAGTGTACTGGGTTCACCTTGTCGTTTAGCTTGTCTCTTTCGACAGTGGCGGGAGTCAAGACAAAAAGAAGGGGAACAAAGATAAGAGAAAGCAAGCGGAGAATCGCGAGAAGCCTCCCTGTACTGGTGAGAACAAGAGACAGATACGCACCCATGTGTGTTGACGACACACGTGTGTGTGTGTGTGTGTGTTGGGATTGGTGTTGGAGTGTGAGGGGTACCGCTTGAGATGAGACGCAGGTGATGGGTGGTGTGAGCAGGCGTCCTTGGGGGACTTCTCGGTAGCTTGGTAATACACGATCCTGCTTCGAGTAGGTCGTCCATCCTACGCTTCCACGCTGGCTCAGTAAATGCATCGAGGTGATCTGTCGCGGACGTCGGAAGAGCTCAGCTATTCGAGCGCGTGCGCGTTTTGTTCTCTCTTTTTTTTTTTTTTTTGATCTGTTTACGTCCAACACGTCAGATCAAACGAGGATGACGTCTCAATAAAAGTAGCATAAAAGAGAGAGCGGATTCCGACAAAAAAAAGGGGGGGAGAGGGTGGTGGGAACTCTCCAGTCTGTCACTTGTGTTGTTGTTCTCTATGGTTCGGCTCTACAGGAGTGAACATGTGGTGCTGCACTCTCTTCGTTGTGGTGTATTGATTCCCACATCAGTCCAAAGAGGCAGCAGTGCTGTCATCATCGTCACCGTCGTCACCGTCAGAGTTGGAAGACGTCTGCACAACCTCCTCGTCATGGTCGCCTTCATCGAACTCAGGCTCCTCCTCGTCAGACAAAACGTCATCAGAGGTGTCTTCAGAGTGCTCACGTCGGCGGTGCTTGTGAGTGCGCATGGCAGCGGTCTTGCCTTTCGTCTTCTTGGCAGACGGTGGTGCCGCGCGTCCTCGCTTCGCGCGACCACCAGCACCACGTCGGGCTGCGGTAGAGCCCGCCGGTACGAGCAGCTCCTCCGTCGTCGCAAGCAGCGCCGTCTCTAGCGCGTGCTGTAGAAAACGCAATCCGTCCAAAACCCCATCTGGGACCTCAAGTGACGGCGTTTCCGTCTGGGCAGCCATCCACGTCGCGCACGGCGTGACGATCCGCACCAGGTCGGAGATGGTCGTTAGGAATTGAGCCATGCCAGGACCGCCGTCTCGACGGCTGGGGAGAGCTGGTGCGTGATGTCCGGTGCCACCACCACCACCGTTACTCGCAGCGTTGAGTGCGTAGCGCTGCAGCTTCTGGAACGTCAAGCGGTATTCTGATGTGAGGGCCTGACGCATCGCGTGCAGTGCCGTCACACCCAAGGCTTTCCACAGCCCCAACACCCGCGCATCGGCCCTCGTGTGGCGATCGGACTCGTCGTCAAGCACATCGTCGCCTACAGGTGACTGCCCGAGGATGCTGCTCACGGCGTCGAGGGCGGACTGGCCGACGAGATCGATGCCTGTGCGGCATTGGTGCAGCACCTGCACGACATCCCCCTCGCTGCTGAAGGGCAGCAGTACCACCGCGACAGCGAGGTGACCCAGTAAGGAGACGAAGCTGCGTATGTGGAAGGCTGTGTCGGGGTGCTGTGCCGGCGCTGCCTGTGACACGTGAGGCTCCACAGGGCCATACTGCAGGCACCACGCCCTCGCTTTGCTTTCTTGATAAAAGAAGCGAAGCAGAGAAATCAGGAAGGTGTCGCGGTGGCGTTTGCGGAGGAGGCCGAACAGGGTCCCGTGCACACTGACGTCAAGGCCGGCAGCGGGCCCCGTTGCTGAGGTCGCTATATTCACAGCATCCCTGCTGAGCAGCGCGCTGCGTAGGAGGTGCAGGCGGCACGCGTGATGGAGCTGGTACGCGCGCAGGACGCCCTGCGTCGCGTGCGCTGCGATGGCGTCCTCATGGCGATCCGCGTGCGCCTGTAGACAACGGCGTGCGCGTTGACTGATCGCGGATACGCTGTCCGCAGAGAGCGCCACCAGCGCATCCAAGTATTTCACCGGTGGCAGCAGACCGCCCTGCGCCGTCCAGTCGAGCACGTCCAGGCACAACGCGCGGATGTGGACGTGCGGGCTGCCGCAGAGCTCGAGTACGCTTTCATGGAAGCGCTGCAACACCCACGTTGCCATTCCGCTGTTCTGATCGCGCACCTGGCGTGTGTGCAGCCGCGCACGCGTGCGTGACTTACCGGTGGCGCCGCGTCCGCGAGTACCCACCGGTGGCTCGGCTTCCTCCTCCTCCTCGTCGAACTCGTCCTCTTCGTCGGCGTGTGCGTCAAGGGCAGCAGCAACGGCCGCGGCGGTTGAGGCATCCTCGCCGTGCGTGCCAGCTGCGTGCGATGCGGCCGTCTGCGCCCGTCGACGGCCTGCAGCGGCACAGGTCGTCTGCTGTGCTGCCATCTCCACACGCGCGTCCTCTTCGCCGAGGAAGTCGCGAATAAGCGTCAGGCCCTGCGCTTGCAGAGCAGGATCAGCCGTTGGCTCGAGCGCCAGAGTGAGTTGAGCGCTGCACTTGTAGAGGTACTCGGAAGGGTCGAGCATGCACACGGAGGCCAGCACGCGCAGCACGATGGCCGCCACACGCGTACGGGTGGTGGTGTCATCCTGGCACGCCGCAAGCACGTCTTGGGCGAGCTGATACGCATTGTGGCAGATGCCTTCGCCCTTGACCAGCTGGTTGGGCATCGCACTCGTCGAGGGCCCGCTGGTACTGGCAACGACGTCATCGCTCAACACAGACGCATCCATGTGGCGCCAGCCAGGGTAGAGGCGCAAGAACTCGGATAAGAGAAAGAGAAAGCGCTGGATGTAGACGATGTTCTGCGGTTCCTTGGACAGACTCGGCAACAAGGCGCGCACGCGTACGTAGTACGTGTTCATGAGCGTGTAGCACAGCAGTAAATATGGCCGCTGAACGTGATGTGGCGCGAGCTTGTCCGTGGAACCGCAGGTGATCATAGCGGTGAGAGCACCGCAGGCGGCGAGGATGATCCGCTGTTGGTAGGGCCCCACGTACTTGGAGAGTAGCACCGTCATGGCGCGTGCGAGGCGATCGAACGAGATGGTCGGCACACGCGACGCGGACAGCAGCGTACCCCAAATCGCACAGACCTGCAGCAGTGTGCCGCCTGCCAGTTCAGACGCCTGCGTCGCCGATGCCACGCGTACGGCAGGCGTACCACAGGATGACGTGGACGCGGAACTGGAGCCCGTGGCTCTTGCCGCGGTCTCGGGAGGGTAGTCCAGGGCATGTACGAGGACGTCGAGAAGCGACTCAAACCACTCAGGTCCGACCCGCGCGAGGGCGTGTAATGTGGCCAGGGTACTGACGGTCTCCTCGGCTGTGGTGGCAGCCTGATGACGGGACCACAGCGTACGTACCGTGCCGCGCATAACAAGCTGCAGCTGCGCCTCGCTCACGCTGTGCTTTGTGCGTCGACGTGCACTGCCCGCCTGTGCGCGAACCTCCTGCGCCATCGCGCTGAGCAGCAGCACGATCGGCGCGCTCGCAGGCAATTCGTGGGGAAACTCCGGTGTGCATCGCGTGGTCAGCGCGACGAGCTCCTTCGCAAGCTGTGCGTGTGGGGACGCTGCCGAGGCGGCGAGCGTGGCCGTTTCCTCCCTTTCCGGCAGCACCAAAAGCCAGCGCCGCATAAAGAGGCGCGTGACCTCCACGGTGTGCTTCTTCTCCGCGCCGCCAGAGACGAGAGCGAGAAGCTTGAACTCCGCAAAAGCAAGCAGCACAGCACCTTTTGGTGTGGCGAGCAGTGCGCGGTATGCGGGTTCTGTGAGGATTACTTCCAAGGCGCCGATCGTACGAGACACCACGGTGACGCTGCGATCCTCAAGAAGGTGGAGAAGCGAGCTGACCACATCGGCAACAAGGTCCATGACGTCATCGGGTAACGAGAGGGTCGCATCGGTGCCGCGTGTGCGCGTGTGTGCGTGGCGGCTGTTCTGCACAAGCACTGTTGTGAGCACACTCAGTAGCAGAGGCACCATCGACTCGCGCACGCGTGCACTGCTGTCCTGCACGCACTGCCGGGCCATCTGCCAGATGATGCGGTGCAGCGGCGGGTAGAGCGCGGTGAGGCTCGACAGGGACACGAGTGCTTTCTTCACCACCGCGTCGCTCACCTCCAGCTCATGTCCGCGCGCATCCTTCACGTGGAAAACGGAGAGCAGCAACGACAGCAGCGTTTGCGCCATTCGTCGGCTCGTCATAGATCGGTCCAGCCCTGCGCTCAGCACAAGTAGCCACCAGCGGAACTGCGTCGGGTTGAGCGCGAGCCCCGCGTGTGATGGTGAGTCCGCCACGAGAAGCATGTGCAGTGTCGACTCCGACACGCCAAGGTCGGATGGCTGGTTCTGACAGAGCTGTTGCCAGGAGACGAGTTGTGCAGCGCGTGCGTGCCACCACCGGCTGGCGACGTCCGGGCGTGTGTGACGCGGTGGCTCAATGTGTCGATTGTAGGCGTAGTACGCGAGTGCCTGGAGCTGCTCCATGGCGGTCAAATCCACTCGCAGCCGCGGCTTGGGTGTTTGAGCGGCGCCGCCGGCATGCGCTGTGTTGTGTGTTTCCTCCATCTCCTCATGTTCTTCCTCTTCTTCGTTCTCCTCGCCACTTTGTGGGTCTTTGTGGGCAGCGGTGTGCGTGCGACGGCTGCGGTGGCTGGGAGCAGAGCGCGCCGGCTTCGTTTTCTTGGCGTTATCCTTCGTCTTCCCATTGCCGCCCGCTGTCGCCCCATTCATCGCGTTCGCGGTGGTGGTGGTGTTCAAGGCACGCACCCAGTCGCTGAAGAAGTTCTCCTCGACGTTCGCCTCCTCGATCAAATTGGCCGCCATTGCCTCGAGAGCTGTCGGCGCGCGCCGCGGCAGACCCTCCGCTGAGGCACCGTTGGCCTGTGAGACCCGCAACAAGTAGCTGTTGGCGACGCGATGTACCGTGCGGAAGGGACCTTCACTGTCGTAAAGCTTCAGTGCCACGTGCGCCACGACGTCGACCGCCAACGGCCGCAGCCAGTCCGCCACAGCGGAAGAGGACGGCGAGGGCGTCGCGGCGGTCACGGCAGCAGCGCTGGTCCCCTCTGTTGTCTGATCCACGCCTACGCCGTTGGCGCCTGCGTGGTTCGCGTTGAAACACGCGTGCGCAAGCCCGAGTACGAGCACGCGCAGGAGGGGATCAGCTGCAGGCCACTCAGGACAAGCGAGAAGCTCGGTCAGGTCTTCGGCCATCTGCACCGTGACGGCCAACGCGACGTCGACCTCCGTCTTGGGGTCACCCATGTGCACCACGAGAAGTTGTTGCAGGATCAGATTGGCCCATCGATGGCACTGCTGCTGCTGGCGCTGCACAACACCCTCTGCGGACTCGGCCTCGTGCAGGCGAGGCAAAGACTGGGCGGCCGCGAGGACAGCGACGGTCAGTGGCATGACCTTCGTACCCGTTGGCCCGACAAGGGCACGTACACGCAGCGCATCGGAGAGGGGGATGCGTGCAAAGAAAGCTTCGGCAAGGCTGCTCCGCTGTACCTCGAGGTGGTTCCAGACACACTGGAAGAGCTGGGCAGCCCCGTCCATCACGTACGAAGCGTAGGTGTGAAACATCGCCTTCTCGCAACGATGGGGGACGACAAAAAGGGTCTGCACGCACACATCCTCTAGGCGCACCAAGTCGGCATCGGAGGCGAGGCGGATCGTAGGGCGGCACACCACGATAGCCAGATGAGTCAGGTACGCGCGCAGCACCTCAAGCCATGCGATGAGGGTCTGATGCGCACTGCCGGGCCCCGTAACGGCCGGACCCGCGCCGGTTGAGCGGCGGGCCTTGCTCTGCGGCTGCGACGCGGATGTGGCCTTCTCACGTGCTGCCTCGGCAGCTTCGTGCACCTCCAAAGCGGCTTCCGACAAGGCGCGTGTGACACCACGCATGACGACGGAAAGCGCTGTCAGCGCACGGTCCACTAGGCCCTCGGGTGCTGCCTCTGCGGGGAACGTGGGGTGTGCGGCACAGACGCAGCTGCACAAGCCCTGCATGGCGACGCCCATAAGAGAATCTGCTGTGCTGCCTGCTTGGGACGCGGCACCCACGCCTTCTCCTTCATCGGCTTCGTCGGTGGCCTCCAGTTTGACTGGTGGTTCGGTCTTGGCTTCCCTCTTCGCTTCGTTCTTTGTTTTGGACGTTTTGTGGGTCGTGCCGGCTGTGTGCGGCAGAGACGAGGGGACGGTGACCGCACATCGCACGGCGGCGTCATTGAGCAGCTCTGACAGGAAACGCGTCAGGTCCACCTGGGTGAACGGCCGATACGGTTGACTTTGCATAGGCAAGACCTGCACGAGTCGTCGAAGGGCAGTAAGAGAAAAGCGCACCGGTCCGTCCGATTTCGCGAGCGCAGCGGGTGTGATCAGGTCCACGAGGGGGTTGTCGAGCGCGTCCGCTGCTTGTGACGGAGCGACATCCTCAAGAGAGGACTTCACAGCGGCTATCTTGGTGGCGGCGGAGGTGGAGGTCGACGACGCCATCGCTGTAACCTTCTCCGTTGCATTCTCTTCGCTGCGCGCTCGCTTGCTTACTGTGGTCTGCCGTCCTGGACGATCTGAACAGGAAGTGGTACTGTGACTGCGTTCACGGCTTCCAGCCGCGCTGTCGAGTGTGCCCTCCTCCTGTGAGCTGGAGATCGATGTGTGTCGAGGTCGGAGGCGCATGCGCGTATCAGGACTACGTGTCCACTGCTCGTCACTCGCAGGTGCAGCACCTGAGCCTGAACGGGTACGCGGAGCAGCGTACGCGCTTGGGAGTGCGCCACCACTACCAAGTGTTGTGGCTCTGGCGGTGAGGAAAGCGCCGGTGCCGCCGCTGGCGATGGGGCTGCTCGCGGTGGCGGCAGTGGTCCGGGCGTTCTCGCCTCCGCCTGTCCCTCCTCTCGATGCGGAAGTGGCGGCTGGGTGATCGAGAACAGTGCCTTGCTTCGATTGCCGCACGAGACGCCACATGGCTGTAGCCGCGCGAGCATGCACGACAGCCGCAGTGGAATGCATCACGGCTGTCAGCGTTGGGGCGACCTCTTCCTGTTCCGTCTTGGGTATGGCTCGTGCGGTAGGTGATGTGGCCGCGGCATTGGTGAGGACATCGCCACACTCTCTCTGAAGCTGCTCATGCAGCAGGTGGTCAAAACTACCGGCATGCGAGAGGCTCGAGGCGGATACCTTCATCTGCTCGACCAAACGGTCAATCTCAACATCGCGCCACGCATCCTCCTCGCCGTGCGTGCTCTTGTTGGGTTGGGTGGATGCGGTCGGCCCGGTGGCCGCTCCCGTAGCCGCCTCCTCGCGAGATGCGTCAGCGGACTCCACACGCCCGGCTAGAACGGAGGCGGCGTTGTTGTGGAAACGAGTGAGCGGGACAGAGTACGCGAGGTTCGGTGCGGGGAAGGTTGTGAAGAGCTGAGGGAGCGGGTTGAGTGCGTGTGCAATCGCCACAGGAAACGGTGCGGGAGGTCTTGCTGAGGCCTCGCTCGTCGCGTCGCGGGACTCTGCCGCGGAGAACGACTCGTGATGCCAGTACTCTGCCATCTATGGGGGAAAAAACAAGCGAAAACAACAAAAGAAGAGAAATCAAAGGATCTGAGTCGAAATGAGCTTTCAGACAGTGACGGGAGCCAGTGCTGAGTATCTGTGTGTGTGTGTGTGAACCTTTGAGGTAGTGTCACCAGATGTCTAGGCACCCGCTTCGGTGCGTTGCGTGTGAGTCGACTTATTTCAACGTTCTGACCAGAGTGGGATAAAACGGCGCAGTAGGGGAGGAGTGAAAAGCGGAGGAGGATGCAGAATCAGGTCAACGCGGCGCGACTGAGGTGAAAGAAAGTCCGGCTGCTCGCACTGCTTTTCGACGCTCAGTGAGAGGAGTGGGGCGATGATGGATGCTTGTGTGGGCAGCCTGTGCCCTCTTGCTTTCGCAATCGCCTCTTCGGCGGCGTAGCACGTTCGGGCACTTGGTCTTTCCTGACACAGTTTGTTCGGTTGTTCTGGTGGTCATGGTGTACAAAATGTGCTGCGTACGTCAGCAGCGTGTAGTCGCGTGAGGGCCCACACACTAAGTGAAGAGAAAAAGAAGAGAAAACACGGTGAAACACGCAATCAGATCATAACGTGGCTCATCAGCAACCGGGTGACATGAGAATCGATTTAACAATCGTTCCGTCTGGTTTTGGTTGTGGGCCACACACAAAGATGGAAAACGGAAAAGAGAGAGAGAAAAAAGGAGAAGACGTGCGAAGGAAGAAGCGGAGATAGCTGCCTCAGGTTGAGGGGGGAAATGAGAAGAGACACACACACGCTGTCAGCATGTGCGCTCTGCTCCCCTCGCTTCCTCTCGATATCCCTCACACCTTCTTTTTCGCCAAGTATCTGCGTTTTTTATTTTGCGCGTAGAAGGTCTTTCATGCTCTTCACGCACACGCCGCACTGCTCGCCAAAGGCACGGACAGCGGTGTCACTCGACACGAGTACAACAGCACGCTTCTTTGTCGACGTCTCGCTGCGCTGCTCGACATCCTGGAAGTACTTGGCGCACGCGACCATGAGTCGAAGATCATAAGACTTCTTCTGTATATTGTGACGGCTGATCAACGTGTGGTCGTATTGATTCGCGCGCTGAAAAGATATCCCTTTCTCCTTGGCATTTAGGAGAAGCTGCTTTGTGTTGTGGTTGACCTTGACGGTGATGTGGCTTTGCACTTCGGCATCTGAAGATTGGAACGCGTCGAGCTGCCGACGTCCGTCCTTGTCGTCGACGTCGAGACAATCGACAGCGAGCTCTGGAATAATGATGTGCGTGCCGGTCGCAGGGTGCGTGATCGCACTCAACAGAGACGCGAATGTTTCCGTCAGCGTTCTGTGATCAACGATGAGGAGATGATTTTCCGGCAGTGACACGTCGTCCTGCAGTGCGTCTGCGGTGTCTGGGAACGGTAAGGACCGGAGTACGCTCAGCGTGCCTTTGTACGGCACGTTGAAGAGGGGGCCGCGAGACTTCAGCGTTTCGGACATCGCTTGGTAAAATAAGCGAGAGATAGTGACAGAGAAAAACAAGGTGCGCCTCGGATCTCCGATGAGCGTTCTTGTGGATACAGCTTGTCGTCTTATTAATTAATTCTCGGGAACGATAGCGTTGTTGCCTCCGACGCGATAGAAAAAGGGGGACCGGGATGAAGAGAACGTGTGTTGTGTAGAGTGCAGAAGAGCACAGAATAACGTGTTTCGCAGATGAACTGGTGAAGTCGAGGCGAGACATCATCATGCAGCCACGGCGCTTTAGCGAGCACCATGATGTCTTTTAGAATGCACTTTTTTTTTTTTGTTGTTGTTGTTGTTGATTAGCGTGATGTTGTGTCTCTGTGTGTGTCTCAGTGAGAGTGTGTGTAATTTACGGAGTGGCAACCGCCTTCTCCCGCCTCCCTTGCGGGTCATGTGGGGCTTCGCTGATGTAGATCTCGGCCTCTGATTCGGCAGCCACATCGACCTCCTTGTCATCTGCGCGCACTGGCAGTGATAACGAGGCTGGTGTCTCGGGTGTACTGGTCTGAGCGAGCGGCGCGGCCATGTCCTCTGCCGTCTCAGGGCGATTGTCGACAGTCAACGTGAACCACAGCTGGCACGCACGTGCGACGGCCTGCTTCGAGGACTCGGGCTCCACCACCTTAGAAAGCCGCTGGGCAAACCGTCGCACGCCGTGTGCGAGGCGCACCTCTGTGTCTGTCGGAATGCGGGGAATGGTGGCTCGCTCGTACCAAACCAATGCCAGGGGAAGCACCTCCTCAATGGCACGCGTGCTCATGAAGTCACCGACAAAGTCCCAAAGGCTCTCAAGTGCATCGAGCACGGTAAAGACGGAAGGTGTGATTCGGATCGCCTCCAATGCGCGGCGCTCGGCCACACTACGGCGACCAGGCCGAGCGGCTGCGGTATGGAATGCGGAGACTGGCTCTTTGAGGAGAGCGACGAGGGAGAGGTAGACGCGGTACACCGTCTTCAGGTGACTGTGGGGAAGAACAAGGTGCTGGCGTTGAGCCACGCACAGTGCCTCTGGGGCCTTGTTCTTCTCGGCTTCAGGTGGTTGGTGCGCTACATCCGCGGCTGTGTGGGCTGTTGGCGTCCATGGCCACGGCAGCGGCGGCAGCGGCAGAAATTGCATCGCTCGATCGACGTCGACCTCGTCGTCTTCCTCGTCGTCGTTCTCACTGCCTTCTTCCTCCAGGCCCGCAGGGAGGCGAGGCTTCTTTTTCGCTCTATCCGCCTGCCGAGCGGCGGCGGCCTCGACTAAGACGGCGCGCTGTCGCTCTGCCCACGTTGCGCATTCCTCAGTGTCAATAAAAACAGTAAGGGCACGAATCGACACCTGCACCGCGAACGGGACGCACACGCCGTGGCTGTGGCTCATGCAGTGCGTCAAGACGGTCTGCAGGGCAGCATGCACCGCGAGCTGAAGCTGCTGTATGCTCGGGTCAGCCGACGTCGTCTGACGCTCGTGGTCCACGTCCTCAGGCAGTAGTGGGGACGTGTAGTGGACAAGTGCGGCCACGTCAAAGCAGTCGCGGAGGAGGATCAAGGCCCCTTTCATGCCCACCGCATCGCCTTCTTTCCGTGCCAGCTGGCAGCTCTCGGTCGCCACACGAATGGCGGCTGTGAGGCACGAGGCAACGCGCGGGCGCGCCGCCTCGGTCAGCCCCGCGTAGCGCTGTACGGCCGCCGCAGCCTCTACCGCGGACAGCCGCTGACGCACCAACACGGCGAGCTGTGCACTGGCCTGCGTCACGCCACCGTCACGATGACGCGAGACAGATGAGACGGAAGGGGAAGCTCCTGCGTCCCCCGCAAGAGCCGGGTGTGCGTTCTGGTGCGTCCGTGTGCTGGCGACGATCGTGTCGATCATGCCGCGCAACACGCTGGCCACGGCGGGACGCAAGAAGGCTTCCCGCACGGCACGGGACGCGTCCTCCAGCACGACGGGACTCGCATCGAGGAAGAAAGCGAGCGCTGTGCCCGCGCCACTGGCCGCCGCGTACGCACGCAGACAAGCTGCAGCCGCCTCGCTCACTTGTCCAGAAACGGCCGCTTTCTCCAGCACAAGATACAAGGTCAGTGTGCGGAAGCGCTCCCAGCTATAGGCGCCTTCATCCCCATAGTGCGCTACGGCCGGCGCCAGGACATCCCGCGCAGCGAGACCGAGGAAACGCAGAAGCGTTGCGGCGACGATGTGACGATGGCGGATCTGCTGAAAGCTACACAGGGACTCATCCTCGGTGATGTTCCACAAGTGTGGTGGCGCGACCACGCTCCAGAGGTTCTCAAAAGCACGGGACGTGATAAACTGCGGAGGGCTTGGTAAGAGATCGTGCTGCGGCTGGGCCTTGTCCTGTGCGCCAGCTGCTGCACGTCGGTCGGTAAAGTGACGCCGCAGTGAGTCGGTCAGCGGCGTGAACTGCCATAGAATGACTCGCGTCAGTACGTATAGAACAGGTGGGTGAGCCATGTACAAGTCCCAGTCTTGCAGAACCGCCTCGTACTCATCGAGAAGAAGATTGGAGAGGGCCTCGCCTGCCGTCTCTTCCTCGTCAGCATCCTGACCATCCTTCGCGGTCCCGTCTTCGTTGTCGATGTAAGCCTCGGCGGCCACATCCACTTTACTGGCTGGCAACAGCGCGCATGCGTGTGCGCAGCTCATCAGAAACCGATCAACAACATACGCAACGGGTGGACGGTTCGCCTCGCGGCTTCCATACAAGCTCTCCACCGGCATCTCCGTCCCGACGAGACGCACACACTTACGCACGACAGACGCTAGCAGCTGCAAGCGCGCGGGATCGGTGGAGAAGAGCTTGTCGCGTAGCGCACCTACGCAGAAGCCCGTAGTGGCGACGTGTAGCAACGCAACGCCGCGCAGCTCGTGTAGCGCCTCGATGACGGCCTCGACAAGCGCAGCGATATCCCATATGGTGTCGGGGAGGTGCAGCGAGGCCCACGCCACACCGGGGCGATCCTCCGCGTCGGAGGCCGATGTCTCCGCGAATTCCACCTCGACAAGATTGCTGGCAATGGTGTAGGCCACCGTGAGCTCCTTGACGAACGGGGTCATGGCGTACTCGGCCAAGTACGGTGTTGTGAGCAACTCCATGGTCAAGCGTTTCACGCTCACCGCACTGCGCACGTCCTTGACGCCTTCGAGTATCGCGTTGGGCGAAAGCACAGCGTGCATGACGCCGCCCAGGTGCGCGACGGTGTCCTCCACCCAACGTGTGCCTTCAGACCCCCTTGCCACGGGCATCGTCAAGACGTTGTTGAGCGTCTCACGCAGGAGGTCCGTCGCGGCAACCTTGACTTGTACCGAGTCGGTGCGTGTGTGTGCTCGGCTCAGGTACCGCGCTGCGGCGGAAACCACGCCTGGCAGGCAGAGACGTACATTGTCGACGCCGATGGAGCGCAAAACAGCAGAGCAGGCCTCGATACACGCCAGCTGTAGCGTGCGAAACCACAGTCGTGAGTGCCCGCCCAGTGACTGCAGCAGACCGTGAATGAAGAGCGCAGCATGCGGGTGGTAGCTGGCAGCGTACAAAAAGTCGCGGTGCGTAAGGACGCCTCGTTCGTGGAAGATGCGCACAGCGTGTACAACGAGGAGCTTTTCCTCCTCATCAGAGGCGAAGGAAGAGGCCGCTGGGGGTGAAGCTGTTGCCTCTATGCTCGAGCCTGAGGTGTCCAACGTGGTTCCCGCTCCTGAGGCTGGTTCGGACGGTTTGAATACAGTGATGAAGCATTGCTGCAGCATCGTCAGAAGTTCGTCCACACGCGGCAGCTCGTCCGCGTGCGCGCACAGTTCGTCCACTGTGTGGCAAAGAGAAAGGAAGCTCATAATATCTCTTGTGCGGAGGGTGAGCGAGATGCAGCGAGGGAAATGATGAGTTGAGCCGTCGTGTGTGTATGTGTACGTACCTATATATTTATATATATATATATATATATGTAGTGGAGAAGAACAAGAAATTATGGTTGACACGCATGGTATTTCATTCTGTCCCCAATGGCAGTGGCAGCAGAGATGGCGAGTGTGGCCGGTGATACGTACCTCTCGCTGGACGGGTGTCAAAGAGCAGAGGCGTTCCGCTGGTGCTTTTGGGTGCGCCTACATCCGCGGTGGCAGTCGTGCCGTTTCCCGGAGAGAAACTCAAGTCCGCGTCAAAAGAGGGGAAAAAACAGTCAAGCGCTCTGGATAGTGAGTGTGGTGGTGATCACCTGCGGCACAGTTCATCTCGACCACTATGACGTGTCTGGTTCACGCGCGCTTCTTTTGAGTGCGGTATGACTCATCGGCTCTGTCTCCTTATTTGTTTTCTTATTATGATTTTTTGGGTCTCGAGAGTTGTGCATATGTTGTTGCTCTTGTAGTTGTACTCTGTGACGGTCCTAAAACAAATCATCGTAATCGTCTACTGCGTAGCCGTAGAACTTGGGGGTCTCGTCGTACAAGGCCTCAAAGTAGTGAACGTAGTGCGCTTCAATCTTCTTCCGTGCATAGCCCATCTTGACAGTCATAAAGCCGTTCGCCAAGGTGAACTCTTCCACGAAAGCAAATCGTCGCACGTGCGCGCGTGGAGGCAGGTCTTGCGACACACGTCGCAGCTCCGCACGCACGACGTCGGCCTTTTCACGCTCGCTGACGATGGGCAAGCCGTCGCGGCGCTCAACCTTGCGCAGGTGCGAGGCAATCGCCTTGGCGTTGGGTACAACCAAGGCGGTCACATAGGGGCGATTATCACCGTAGAGGTATATCTGCTTGATGAAGGGGCTCTTGGAGAGTGTCGTCTCCATCTCTAAGGGGTTCACAACCTTGTTGTTGGAAAGTCGAATCAAGATGTCCTTGTTGCCCTTCACTGTGAGCCAGCCACCTGTGAGCGTGCCGTAGTCGCCCGTGCGCACAAAGGTGCGGCTACCGTACTCCACCAACGAGTTCTTTGCCTCTTCGGGATCGATGTGGATGTCGAAGTAGCCTTGCATGGCGTGGGGGGCCTCCACTAGTACCTCACCGAGGTCACCAGGTGCCACAATTTCATTCTTGTCGTTCACCACACGCACCTCCACACCAGGGAGCGCCCTGAGCCGCAGCGGCACGTCCACGTCTGTGGCAATCAAGCCGCCAGCCTCCATGGTACCGTACGTACTCACCACGAACACGTCCAAGTCTGCCATCAGCTCCGTTTGATCTTTGGTGAGTTGGTGACCAATGATAATCGCCAGGCGCAGCTCGGTGCCGAACTGCTCCTTGAACTTGCCAAGAAGCATGTGCGCGAAGGCACGCAGCGTGCGGCCAGGCTTGCGCATCATAATGCGGTTCTCTGTGATGCGGCCGATAGTGAAACGAGTCAGATCCTTCCTGAAGGAGCCGCGGTTCATGACGTCGTCGACAATATTGCCGTAGGCGCGCTGGAAGGGAAGTGCCACGGACACAATGACGCTTGGGTTGACGAGGGGCAAGTCCTGAAAGCCCTCGACCACCTCCGGTGGAATACAAACAGCGGCACCCTTGCAAATAGCCTGGTAGAGCTCGGCTGTGAGGGCACCGGCGACGCACCACGAGCACAGCGACATGAACATGTCTGTGTGAGTCAGAGCCTCCCCAAGACTAGCGTAGATGGAGCTAATGTTCGCAACGACGGTCTTGTGTGAAAGCATCACACCCTTTGGTGGCCCTGTCGTGCCAGCCGTGAACACAATCATCGCCGTTTCCTCCGCCTTGACATCCGAGCGTGGAGCGACCTGCTCCTCCACATCGGCCGCCACGTTGATGGCAACAGCGTAGCTCCCTTCACCAAGTGGGTCCTCAAAGCAAATCACCTGCTCCAGCAATCCAACATTGCCGATCCAGCCTTTCACCGCAGCGAAGGACGTCGTGCTCTCCACGAAAAGGACCTTAGCCTGCGTGCTCTTGATCACCTGCTGCGCCTCGGACGGTGTCACATTGGTTGGCATAATGACAAAGTGCGCGCCAAGCTGCATCGTCGCAAAGTGCACTACCACCCACTCATAGCGGTTCTCACTAATGACAGCCACACGGCTGCCTTTCTCCACGCCCATCTTCTGCAGCAGGGTTCGCATCGCAGACACTTCCTTGTCGATCGAGTCGTAGGTCGCCCAGATGTAGCCGAGACGTCCGCGAACCCACATTTTGCTACCTAGGAACCGACGGTGAGGCCACGCCTTGACAGCCTGAGCCCACAGATCGACCAATGTGCTCTGTGGTTTGATCACCAGACCGAGGCGGAGGTCCTCATTGACTGTATCCGTGCCTGCCGTATCAGAGCCGCGGTAGTACGTGCCGGCCACGCTGGTGCCGTAACGCAGCGGCAGTCTGAGTGTGCCCACGCACTGAAGCTCGACACGTTTGCTGGCACCCGCCCAAGGCAGTGTGACAGCGGATTGAGTGCGACGCCACATGCTTCCCCTTCTTGGTATTTACAAGAATGTGCCAGTGGACGTGCGCACGTATAACTTCCGTTCCTTCTGCTACCGAGAGAAGTTCATCATCAGTGGGTAGTAGACATGTGGCAAAAAGAAATAAAAAACGAAAAACATGAGAAAAACGAAGGAAAGAGAAGCGTACGACAGGCGGACGAGGAGCAGAACAGGAGTGAAGAGAGCATGTTGTAGGGGAATGATGCACGAAAGAAAACCTCCACGTGCCGCACAGCGGACTTGTGGCGCGCGAAGAAAAAAAAAAAGAATCACGCGAGCACGAAAGAGAGAAAAGTATGCAAGGAAACAACACGCCACAATGTCTCTCTTCGAGATTCCCAAGAGGAGACACGAAGTCGGACAGAGCGTGAACGGTCAGCGCACGCGCATCAGTCCAGTCGGCGATTCGCTTTCCAGTGACAAGTTTTGGCTACAGAGACCGAGCGTGAGCATCGCGTGGCGCAGACGCCGTCTGCCACCTGGCTCGTTGCATCGACGCGGACCAGACAAAAACAGCGCGGTATTATTGTCTTGCGTTTGCCGTCTTGATGTTGCCATCTTTGTTCTTGTTTGTTTGTTTGTTTGTTTGTTTCGTAACAGGTTTCAGGGGAGAAAAAAGAGACATAAGTACATCGTGTCAGGACTCTTCGTGTCAACAGAAAAGAAGAAAAACAAACAATTGCGGGTGAAACGGTGATATGCAAGCACGACAGCCGGCCCGACCTCTCGTCCCACTGAGTCCACATATTCGGACACGCGCAGGTGCGGCCTTTCTGTCATTTGCTACTTCCACCTGCTTGGGCCTGTTTTGCACGCCTGACAACTATTCGTGATTCCTGCGGCTGACTATCTGAGGTCTGCTGTGTTTTGCCGTGGTGGCGGGAAGAGCGCGAGAGAGTGGATGAGGGAGCCTGAGAGGTCATGGGCTTTGCTTTTCCCCTCGTACTGTTCCTGACTTTGGGGGTATGTTCGTTTACATATCATCCTCCTCCTCCAGCTCCTCCTCCGGCTCGTTTTCGCTATCCGGCTCGGGTGGTTCCTCGCCACGACGAACGAGCTTCTCTGTCTGTGCGGACGGGTCATCCTGTTCCACCACATCGCGCACCTCCGACAGGATAGGCGGAGCGGGGATCGGAGTGAAGGTGAAGTCAGTTTTCTTGAGGCCTGTGCCGAAGTAGACAGCACCCCACTTCTTGCCGCTGTCGCCAAGGTACGCGAACGCACCAGGCCAGCGGAGTGACGACACAACTGCCACGGCGTGGTTCACGCTCACCTTGTTCGCCACGCGCGTCGTCCAGGCGGAGACCTTCATCTTGGTCGGGTCGTCGTCCGGGATGTCGTCGTCACGAAGCGGCTTCGTGGGCTCGTTGCTCTCATCGGGAGTCGGCTCGGCTTCTTCCCGTGCCTCTTCATCCTCGAACTCCTCCTCCTCCTCGTCTTCCGGGGGTGGGGGCTGAGGGATATCGACGACGGCATGCAGGTGGTCGCCACGGATGGGCATGAAAAGCTCCTTCTCCTCTTCCTCTTCCTCTTCGACCTCCTCTTCGGGCTCTTCCTCTTCCTCGTCCTCGGGCTGCGGCTCCTCGGGCTCTTCTTCATCTTCCTCCATCTCCGGTTTCTCCGGAACCTTGGTCTGACGGCCGTTTGCATAAATGTACGATTCCGCGTGCACCCACTGGTCGAGGTTGTTGTACTGCGCTACGTCAGTTTCCTCCGCTCCAAAGTCCTGCGAGGGAACGGTCAGCGGACGAAATTTGGCCTCCTTGGGACGTGGCGCCACACCCTCCTCGAGCTCCTCTTCCTCCTCGGCGTAATCTTCCTCCTCCTCCACTTCGGCTTGCTCCAACGCTCCCTGAGGCGCGATGTACGTGCCACTGATGATGCGGGAAATCTGTGCACGGAGGTACACGGCTTCGCTCCACGGGAACGGCGGGCTAGAGATCACATCGGAGTCGAGGTTACCGCTAAAGAGCCGCTTGATGTGACGGGCCGCGTTGATCTGCTGAGGCGTCACGTCAGGCAGCAGCTTCCATGCGGCGGAGGGATAACAAGTCACCCAGAAGGACAGCCGATTGCACCCAACAAAGCCAGGTTCTTCTTGGACAGGCACATCAATTTTCTTGCGTGCTGGCTTCGGCATCGCGTTCACCTCCTGATAGACCTTCTCGCCCTCACAAACGTACCTGCGGCTTGACACAACAAAGTAGTTGCTGTTCGTACCGAAGATTTTGCCGACAAAACGGACATCTTCCAGCTTCTTCTCCATGGCCAGCTTCGTGATGGAGCGATCCAGAAGGAACGCCTCCTCCTCAGCCATGCCGCAGCCCGCAGCCTGCCAGAAACGGTTCTGAGTGACGACAGACTCAAAGCGAGGTGCCGTGAATGGCTTTGTGGTCGTGGTGGTGATGGTCGTGTAGGGGTCGGGCTGCTCAATGATGGTTTGCACCTCCGGCGCGCGCTTCTCAAAGAGTGCCCTGTTGTCTGCAAGTCGTTGCAGCTCCTGTGGGGGTACACTTGAGACCTCGTTGTAGGCCGCAGCGCTCTCGCCTTGTACGAAGCTGTGTTGCTGAAGCAACGAGAGGACCTCGTTGAACTTGGCCGGGTTGTTGGCCACATCCTCTGGGTTCTCGTCGAGAATGAGCTCCATTAGACGCGCAAGCTGATCGTACACACTAACGCCGTCCTTGTTCGCGCGCATGAGGTACGCTTTTGCCTTCTCGAAGAGAGCATCCATCTGCTGATTGGAGACGTCCATGGTGAGCTACACGTACGTATGGTCTAGAGAAGAAAAAAAAGGTATCTCAGTGAAAAAACTCTTTTTCTACACAATGTGTCCGAAGTGAGGAGGAGGTGTATGTGGCTGTGGGTAGGTTCAGTGGGGACAAGGGATGCGAGGGGGCGAGAGAGAATACAGCAGAGCTGCCATACTCAAAATCATACATGTAGAGCTCTTCGAAAGGAGCCGACAGAACGCAACTACCTCTTTCTCTCTCTCTCTCTCTCACTCACACACATACCCGCACATGAATAGGGGCTCAACGTCTATCATCCACCCCGCGTGAGCAGGAAAACCACTCACACGACAGCAAAAGATCGATCAGATCAAGCGTGTTGTGATTCTTGTTGTTGTTCCTCCAGCGAAGGCGGTCGTCGGTAAGAAACGCGCGCACGCGCAGCGGAAAAAAAAAACTGCGAGATGGAAACGAACGATGAAAGATGCACATGTGGAAATTAGGAAAAATGAAGGAAACAAATTGGATGACAAGAATACAAAGAGGACGGAAGCGCGCAAGGAGAGAGAGAAGTCCTACACGTAAATTCTTTCCTTGATACGCCCTATGTACTTCTCAATGGTGCTGTCGCGACTGGCCTGCATCTCGCACTCGAGCTGTGCAATGACTGAAGGCAGCCCCAGCGACAAAAAGTTGCTTCTAAACACCTCGTACGCACAGAACGAGTTGACTGTGATGATCACAATCTTCTTCAACGGCACGCTGTCATTTTTGAGCATCTCGAGTAGCGATGCCTCAGTGTGGTACTTGGCCAGCTCGCTCACGAGCTGCTCACCGTTGCGCACATAATTGCTGAGTGCACCTGCAGCATTTTGCCGGGTTTTCTCGTCAGTGCTCACGAGCAACTTGGTGACGGCAGGGATAGATGCCTTCAGGCTTGCGTAAAGCTGGTCGTTGTGAAACGCGGCGTTGCCAACGGCAAAGGCTGCCAGTTTTTGTGTGTATGGGTCCTTGTCTTTACAGCAGTCTACCAGTCCTTCAATGATGTGGTAGCGCGCCAGGCTCTCGTAGAAAAACGGGGAGTGCTTGCAGAGGTTGCCCACGAGGGTACACATCTTGCTGCGGATTTCTTTTTCAGGTTGTCGCAAAAGCTGCGCAAAGATGTCGTACAGGCCAGCACTGTGAATGGCAGGATAAAAGTCCGCAGACAAACGAGCGAGTTGCGAGAGGACGTTGAGACCATCAGACACTAAACTTGTGCTGGCTTTCCTGGTATCCAGCACTTTTCGGATTCTGTCAGGTTGCAGGCCGCCGCTCTCTACAAATGCCGATGCGAAGTGCTGAGAGCTGTTCGTTAGCTTCGTAATGATAGCGAACGGTGTGCCCCAGAAGGCTATTTCAGTGTAGTCGAGTGCGCTAACAAGCATGCTCATGAGTCTTTCCTTGTAGATAATCCGCTGGACCTCGTTGACAACGTGCTGGTCATCAGAGGATCCACTCGAATCGATTGGTCGAAACGACTCCGTCAGAATCTGCGCCGCGATCGTCAAGTGTGAGCTGACACCAATTCCACCACCGCCACGGCATTCAGGCCACAGATAGATGTGCTTCAAGTACTCGGTCTTGAGCATCCGGCAGATGATCGAAATGAGGTAGCAAGTGCCCGAGGGGCCACCTTCGTACGAGTCCATCGTTTCTAAGAGGAGGTCCATACTGTGATCCTGCTCTCGCTGTTGTTGGAGGATTTGCTGCACAGCACGGAGTGCAGTCTGCACGCCGTTCGGAGACAGTTCCATCTTCTCATCACTGTCACGGAGGAAAGAGAAGGCCATGAGGTACAGCTTTTTCGTATCGTTTCCCAAAAACGACCCGCCCCGTCTGGCGCTCGTCTTGCGGTACACAATAGAGGTTGGATCGGAGAAAACGAGTGAGAGCATGTGCGCTACGCCGTCAAGGAGTCCGCAGTCTGGAAAGCCGAAGCTGCTGCCTAGCGTGCGTGGCACGATAGGGCGAGTGCGAGCCTGCTGGACGCCTGCCACCAGCGCACAGAGGCCGTCCATAAGCACTTCCTCCGCCTCAAATGCAACGACGTCCTTCAGCTCACGGTGGACAAAAGCAACGAGAAGGGCAGCGGAAGCGGCGTAGTTCAGCCTTGCTATCTTCTTAACTTCCGTTTCGCGGACACCAGGATCGTAGTAGCACAAAGCCGAGAGACCTTGTGTCACCAGCGATCGGACCTCATTTGCGTTGATATGCTGCGGTGCCGCAAGCTTGATGTGGGGCAAGAGTGTCGCCACAAAGTGAAAGACCAATGATGCGTATTCGTACGACGTTTTTCCATCAATCACGTTCGAATCCATCACAGAGCCAAGCACAGACGCCCAGAACGTGGGGAAATCTTTCAGCTGCGTCAGAGTGGAGCCAAAATTGTTTTCCCAGCGGATGCACTCGAAGAGAATCCTGATACACACTTCGCGGTTTTGTGTTTCCTGCGCTACTTCACTTACTAAAAGGCCCAAAGCCTTCTGCGGTTTTTGCAGTAGGTCGACAGCAAGCTGTTGTCGGATGATCAAGTCGATCTGAGGGCCATCGTGACGCTGCTCTAGTTCGCGCATTGTCTGTGTCGAAGATCGCTGCGATGGGAACGGAAGAATGCTGCCCTCTTCAGGGTAGACCAAATAGGCCAGGAGCTGCAAAGCGGAATCCGTCGTATCAGCTGAAGCGTTGGCGCTCAGCAACTTAACAACTGCGCTTGTCAAGTTGATCTGTGAGACTCTTTCTAGTGCCACGGTGTCTGTCGTACCTGATGTAGTGGTGCGAATTGCTTCAATAAGACGGTTTAGCGCCTCCTTCGCCTCAGCTGGAGAACGAGAGGAGATATCTTCTATGGTGGTGGAGTTGAACACCTCGTCCTGCTTGGATGTCGAGCTCGCACGTCGGCCAGTGTTTGGCTGACTTTGACTGCGAAGACGCGCGGTTTGCTGGTGCAGTTTGATACAGCCTAGCTCATTCAGGCGCTCCTTCATGTGTGTGTCGTACTCCTTGATGGTGTTTTGCCAACGAGTGTCTTTCGCGGACAACTGCACAAAAGGGTGATTGAGGAGTTGTGGCCAGTTGAGACGAGCGGCAGACGATTTGGTAAGGAGACCTTTGAGGAAGTCCTTGAAGTCAGATGAAATCGGCTCCTCAAACGTCACCGGATCACGGACAATCTGGTTGATGAGGGTGTACAGACTATGGGTGAAGAATGGAGGCTTACCGTAGTACAGCTCGTACAGAATACAGCCCAGCGACCACAAGTCCGCAGCATTGTTGTACGGCTGCTCTTGCACAAGTTCTGGAGCCATGTAAAGTGGAGTACCTTTGATACTCGTGAGAACCATCGTGTTGTAGCTCATGGACCGCGCAAAGCCAAAGTCGGCCAACTTCACCGCGCCGTTCTGGCCAATCAGAATATTCTGCGGCTTCATGTCTCGGTGGATGATGCGGTTGGAGTGAAGATAATGTAGCGCCTGTACGAGCTGCTTTGCAATCCGTTGCACCACGTCTTCAGGAAGACGCTTGTCGTCCTCTAAGATTTCGTACAGCTCGCCTTGTGCGTACTCCATGACGACCACGAATTCTCGCTCGGTCTCAAACGAGTCTAGAAGCATAACGATGTGGTCGTGATTCAACTTTGTCAAGATCTCTATTTCGCTGCGCAGGTTTCTCAGCTCTTTTTCATTCTTGCCTTTTTTCAGGATAAATTTCATAGCAACGACATGACCAGTTCCTTTGATCCGTGCTTTGTACACTTTACCAAAGGAGCCTTCTCCAATGAGGTCGACAATCGTGTAGTTCTCCATCGACAAGAAACAAAGTAATACAGTGGAGAACGAACAAAGACACTTTCTATCGCGGGTGTTTACAAGACGCGAAAAAATGAAGTTCGAAGACACCACGCCGTTGTGAAGCGAGCAAGAAAGAGGAGGAGGAAAGGGAAGAGACAAGAAAGAAGAAAGAAGAGAGGGTCAGAAAATGAACGGTACAGGCCGCGTGAGGGAAAAGACCGCCATGCCGCATTGTCTACAGGGCGTTGAGGTGTGGCATTGTGTCCACTGCCGCGAAGCTTGCCGTGTGCAAAAAAGGAAAGTACACTCCACACTGTTTGCATCCAATGAGCAAGTAGTTACAACCAATCAGTCCACGAAATAGTGGTCAAAAGACAGGTGTGTTGAGAGGCATGCGACACGACGCAACTTTCCACCTTCATGCGGATGGGTGTGCACGCCAACGCATCGAGCGTAGTCGCGCCATTGTCGCAGTGGCACAAGGCTGTTCACTGTGAGGGTGATTTGCGGTTTTTTTTTCTTTGCTGGGATAAGGTCGAGGAATAGATTTGTTCACGGTACCCCTCTGTGTATCTTCCACACTGATGTTTTGCCGTGTTCGGGCGATGGCAACATTTTCTTTGATTTCTCAAGTGTTGGGTTGTGCGTTCATTTTTGCTGTTTTTTTTTCCGCACGCTTCTTTGCATTTTCTTATACTGGCGAGGGTGCTGCGGCACAAGGCTTCTACGCCACCGTGGGTGCTCCTTCATCAACGAAGCTGCATTTTCGCGCTCTCTATCCTGCAAGCGAAGATGGATTGCTTTGGGCTTTGCGGATGCTCCGATGCACACTTCTACACAGCAGCGCTCAGGTTCATTTCTTTGCCGCTGCAACCCGCAAGTGGCTATAAGGGAGTGCGAATATGCATTTTTGTTGCTCCTTGTCGTTCAGTCGGAGGATGAAGACGTTTCGCCAACAAGAGCTGTTGTTCAAGATCTTTACAAAGTAAAGTAAAAACAAGTGGTTGGCTGGTGGGAGTGACTATGGTTACGCAGCGGGAGCGGCCTCCTTCGCGGCGGCAGCCTCATTGCGGGCCTTCTGCTGCTCAGCATACTTGGCCTCAAAATCGGCGGACTTCTCCACCGTGATCTCAATCTTGTCGACGTAGCTGGTGCGGGCACCCTCGACATCACCACGAGACGTGTAGATCTTCTTCACGACCACCATCCCTTGGTTCTTCAGAAGCTCAACAACAGAGACCGCATCGGCGATGGCGGTGCCAAGGCCGGAGATGATGATCTCCTTCTCACCCTCGTGGAGACGGTGCTTCGTGTAGTCGACGTAGGCGAACTTGCGCTTGTTCGTGCTCACGCGGACGTTAGTTGGGCCCTCTGCAGACATTGGTTAGGTTCGGTAGAGAAAGATGAAGAAAAGAAACAAAGAGTGTGCTTTCGTGCAATGAAGACGTGTTGCGGTTCAGACTTAAAGATTAACAGAGCGTGGATATGTACCGAGGCGGGTGGGGAATACGAAGCGACGTTGGGTTTGTAAGGCGGCAGCGCTTCTTTGGGGTTTGCGTCTGCGGGGGGCCGGGCGCTGCGTCGCGGCGTGGCCCTTTCGCCACGCCACCCCGGGCCCCCGGCGTCCTGTCCCCCGCAAACGAGGGGGCGGCCGCGCGCCCTCCTCCCTCCCCAGAAGCCAGCCGCCGCCGCCGAAGGCCCCCGCGCGCAGCCCCAAGGCGGCGCCCGGAACTGCGCGTGACGCCACCCCGCCCCACCGCGGACGCAACACGGGGGCTTGCCTTGTTTACCGGACGGCGGCGGGGGAGAAAAAGGTAGGTGGGAAAAAAAAAACAGCGCATGGTGTGCAAGAACAAAATGCTAGGTGTTAAACAACTATCCCAGGTGATCGCGCGAGACATTGTTGCGCCTTCGCCGTGTTGCCGCATTGGTTGTCTGCCGGTAGGGGGCTGGTTTGGCCGAGGGTTCACGACGGGTTTTGACGGGCGCTCCTTTCCAGCGCCCCGCGCGTGCAGGAGGAACGGTCGAATGCGACAGACGCACGACAAATCAGCGCTGCCCTTTTCTCCTCTGTAGTTCCAGACATGCGAAAAGCACCAGCGCCACGAAAAGCTCGGTGGCTCATGTGATGCGACGTCTTCGTCTGCTCCGCCTGGGCCCGCGCGCGGCGTCTGCTTCCGTTTGTTGCCGGCCCCTTTCCCTGGGTGCCGTTTGCGGCACCAGTCACCGATGGCTGGCGCCGCGCGCCGCTCCAAGCGAGCCGACGTTCCCCGGAACCTCGCGGCGGGCTGGTTTGTGTCCAGGTTGCGGGCTGGTCGTTGGCTCCGCCGGGTTTGTGGCCGCGGCCCCGAGCGGCGCGGGTGTTTCTGGGGCGGGGCGCAGGCGCGGCCCCCCTCTCCGCCGGGCGTAGGCCGCGGCGGCGGAGCCCCCAGGCCCCGGCGCCAACCGACAAAGCCCGCCCACCCCCGCACCCGCACCCGACCCCCACCCCATTCCGTTCATTTCTATGTGTTTTTGTTCTCTTTAGCCATGTCCACACTTCACGTTGAATTATTGCGTGGTCGACACTTCCCACAAACAGAAGATGACCCGAACCCGTGCACAACCCAGGTGCGCGTGTTGGTGTACAGTGAAAACTACGCGGATGTTCTAGCACCCGAGGAGTGCTCGTCCATTCAGGAACGGTCGAACGACCCATTTTATAAAGATACTGTGTCCCTGAACTTACAGGATGACTACGAGGGTGCGGCTATCCTACTTGTCAAGGTGGTCGAGTACACGCGCCAGTCGGCGCCTGTCGTACTTCTATGTGGCGAAGTGCGTTTCACGACTCAAGACGGAAAATCGAAGAAAGAAGTGCTGGTACCACTTACATACTCAAGTCCAATTGACGCTCCGCAGCAAGCGGCTGCTGAGCGGGAAGCGTACGCAGCGCTGTCAGGTACGCAGGCAGAGAAGTATCCTATGTTGAACCTCAAGTACAACCTGGTGCGACGAAAGAGCGATGAGCAAGTGGACCCCAACGCCGACGTAGTCATCACTCACGCTGTGTCGTTTGATGGCTCCGTCCAAGTCGTGCCTGCGAACAGTCAGTACGCGTGGGTACGTCTCACGAGTGACAAGAGGTGGCATGATGCTTTCAGCCGCGCTCTCATTGCCGCCTGGAAGTCACGTGCGCCTCTCGAGCAGCACGCCGACGCTAAGAAAGTAAAAAGATCAAAGTCCAAGACGGATACCAACGCTGATCCCGCGCTGCGCGAACCGCGCTCAATCGGTGAAATCGTGGAGAGAAAGTGGTGCTGCCGGAGGTCGCACCAAATTTTGACTCGCCTCCGAATGTGCGCGGACAAGTTCGCTCAGGGCGACACGAATCTCACCTTTTCCCTTGACGAGGAGCGTGTATTCCGCACGGAGAAGAAGGAACGAGCCATGCTGCTCGAGGACATGTGCCAAAGTGCACTTGGAAAATCGAGCAACCCCATGAAAGACACCATTGATCGCCTTTGGACTGTTTTCGCGACGGGCATCGATCTGGATCCGACTGGTCCAAAGACACTAAGCTACGAAATGCGGAAACGTGTGCACGACACAACGTTCACTGAAGCCGATGCTGTCGTATTAGAGGCGTGTCTGATTTACTGCCTCATTCCGACTCTGCCCTTCGAAAAATGCCAGTTCATAGCCGAGGAAGATTTCCGGAAGACATCACTGCGGCCTGTTGCCGAAACCAACAATTTCGAGGGTTCCTTGAACAAGGTGACAGAGAGTCAACGCAAGTTCACCCAGGTTTTAACTGATTTTCTGGGACCTCTTATGGACACTCTGACAGCAGCGGAGTGGAGTAAAATCGCCAAGGTCTTCAAACCTGCTGTAATGGATGCAAACAAACGCATCTCCAAAGGCGGGACAGAGGACATCACCCGGCGCCTCCGCGAGCACAAAGAAACGGGTCCGAAAGTGTTTGGTGATGGTATTCCTATTGAGCATCTTGATAAATACGGTCATCGTAAGAAGGCTGTTCAGTTTGCGTAAAGACGATGTCTCAGTGGGTGCACAATCGACTAGCCAACTACCAGTGATCGCTGAAATAAAGCGAAGAAGGGGTTTTGATATACGTCGGCAAATCCCTATGCATCGAAATGGGGCGAACGTTGTGTTCTGGACGTTTAGCGGTCTCCCGCCGGACTGATTGTGTCGCTTCATCTTCCTTTCCTTTCCTTGTGTTTGCCCTCTCTCTTCCGAAGGTAACTTAAATGACATGAAAAACTATACCTTCAGTGAAAAGCCTCTCCAGGAACAGATCATCATGTACAGGACTATATCCATCTCAACTGTTTACTTCGTATATTTTTTTTTTTGCCAAACATTGGCAGTAACTCTTTCCCGTGCTACCTGATTTCGTATACTCTAACTCCAAGCAGAAGACACAGCGCTGCTCCAAAAACAACAGCAACAACAGTAACAACGCCAAATATGTAAGAAAAGGCATACACACCAACAAACGGCAACATGTAAAGAGTTCAACCACCTGAGGGGTTTCGCGAAAGCGAAAAGAAGACTCCTTGGATGTGCGCCATTGCAGAGACCCAATGAACCGCTGTGTTCATCTTCTGTTTACTGGTATCGCACATAGCTGGCGTCGTCCATTTTTTTTCTTTCTACATGAGCTCACACCGTTTTCTCTCGCCCGCACTGCCTCTTTTCTTTTTGCCGTTGCTGTGCGATGTGAACTTTGAACCGCTAGAACAAGCTTTTCCACGCACACCATTTCCTCTTTCCCTCCTTTACTTTAAAAAACGTGCCTACCACGGATATATTTCTTTCAGCTCATCATTCTCATACTTCCAGGATTTGCACTGCAGAGGCAGCGACGCTAAACAAATACTAAAACGCTACAGCTACCATCGAAAATAGACATAAAAGTATCAGCGTAGTATGAGATGATTTTCCGGTGGTTGCTCGTCTTTGTCGTGGTGCTTGCCCTACACGATGCCGCCGATGCCGTCCATGTTGGTCAGGTCGCGTGTGGAGGGACGATCCCCATAGACAGTAACTTCCTCCTCGATCCGTCATGGTCACTTACTCCGTACCGAAACGCGATCCAAAGCGAAAGTGTCACAGGCATTCGTTTCTCCTCGCGCGGGATGACGGCGGCTGTAGAGGCACTCATCGAGTCCGAAGCTGGAGCAGACCCTGCGTACGTCATCTTATTCCAACTTAAGAACGACAATGACACGGCAAACTGCACAGTCCTCGTGGACCCACTAAAGAGTGGACTAGGTGGTCGAGTTGCCTCGGCTATGCGACTGATGGCATTCAATGCAGGAAACGCGACATCCGGACTGTGTCCTTTGGGTGCGACACTCGAAATAGCGAGTCCGAGCTTGTCTTTGGGAAATCTGCTCATTACCGCAGCAGACTCGACTTCGTTTTTTGCCCATGGTGCTAGTTTTGCCATTGCAGACAGTAGCATGCTTCCTGTGTCGGTGTCTATGCCTGGTGGGTGCGAGGCTCAGCTGATGGTGTTGGTCAGTCGTGCCGGCTCCATCAAACCATGGTACGTGTGGATTCCGACAACTGTGTACACAGGCCTCGTTACACTGCTTATTATCCCGCATCTGCTATTCGCGCGTTCCACTCCTGCGACGGCTGGTGCACTGATAGCCTTCCTCATTTTCATAGGCTACCTTGGAAGTATGATCGGCTTGATTGTGGAGGTGATTTGCTGGCAGAGCTCACTTGGTCGCATGTTTCCTTTTCCCAGCTCCGTCACCCTTTATTGCTGCCTAGTTGTTCTGTACAGTCTTTACATGGTGAGCCTTCTCATTCGGCATCCTCACCGCCGACTCATGCTTATTGCAATGATGCGACTTTTTGTCTACGGTGCGAATGTCGCCCTCTGCGTGGGATACTGGATCGCGGGGTACGTTGTTCTCGGGTCTCTGGGCATATTCCAATACGTCCTCACGAATGGCTTGCTCACTGCGTACTACGCGCACATATCCGTGCGTCTTGTACATGCGGCCAAGAAAGATCTGCCCGTCAACTTTTCGCGGGCCATAGCGTACATGTGGCTTGCTCCCGCCACCCCTTTTGCTGTCTGCGCACTGTTTTACGTGGATGTGCACCTGGCGTCGACTGCGCGGAAGGGCAAGCCGGCCACCGTTCAGGCGCGGGTTGCAGATGCGGTGTATCTCTACAACGTGCAAGTTTCGGTTCCCCTGTTGTTCGTACAAAACGTGTACGGCGTAGCCCTCCTTGCTGCAGCCACCGCCTTTCACATGCCTTTCCTCGTGGTGCTGTTCCCACTGCTTTTGCTCTTCATTGCTCATCTGGTTTTCACCATCGAGCAGTATGTCAGTGAATATGAACGATGGATGCGCAGGAAACCATTCATCGAATACTGCGAGAAAACCCAAAAGAATCCGGGCTGCGGTGGGCAGCTGTTCCTGAGCTCAGCTTTTGAGTTCATGTTTGAGGGGAACTACTACGGTGAGTGTTTGCAGAATGAGTTGCAGGCGAACTCTCTTGTGTACTACTGCAACTCGACAGTATCACCACAGATGTCTGTCGTGCGCCGCGGTAGCGGTTGGGGCACAGAAATGGGTTCTGCGCTTCACTCTGCGTTTCACACTGGATCAGGCACAACTGCGTACGAGCGTGATATGGCTATGCTGCGACAGCAACACAGTCCCACGCGGCGCATTTTAGTTCATGAGCCCGGACTGAGACAAGAAGAGACCGTGTACTTTCCGCCGCTCCCTTCACGTAGCCCAAGCCAGCGTCAAGCGAGTCAGCGTCGACCATCGGTTCAACAGACACCATCCACACAACATCGGAGTCGCCGTCGCAATGTTCCACCAACAGAGACCTCTCCAACTGACGACAACACAGCAGACTACTCAACTCCATCGCGGGCGCCGGAGGAGTTTTGGCCCGACTCCATTGAACGATAAAGGCCATTCTTTTGTACCAAATGTGCTGTGACGGCAGCATACCACACTAGATTAAACATACGTTCTCAATCATTGTTTAGAACTCTCCCATTACATACACGTACTCACTACCTCCTTTGTTTTTTCTCTCTCCATTCTTCCTTTTGCTCATGTTGGCAGTGCACTTGCTACGACTTCCATCGGTTAGATCTCGTTTTTTTTTTTTCTCTTTGCCTTCTTTTCCTGTTTATTGGTCGCTAAATCTCACACGACAGGTCCTTTCATCAACTGCTTTTCCTTGTGTCATCCCCATCTGCACCTTTGAACGCGAACGAAGCAAAGACAAAGGAAAGACCATCTTCTTATTGCGCATCCTCCGGCCAAGAAGGGGAGACTCATGGTGGCGCGCATTGCTCATTGTGACTTGCTTTGCACATGACCAGGCTTCGTGTGTAGACTGGGTTCCTCGACCAAACTTGAGTTCACTACGACGATACTCTCGTTCTATCTGTCTTTCCCTGTCTCCCTCTTTCCTTCTATTCGTTGCTCTGATGAAATGAAATGCTCAAAATAGAACTTGACAAACAGATTGACCATACACACACACACTTAAAAAAAAAAAAAGGAAGGTAACACACCCACCCACACACGTACACTCGTGCATCAACGCTGTTGAATAGTCTAAACAGAGGATGTGGAACAATTGGGTGGGACAACTCCAAGATACGCTAGGTGAGGCTGTCGAGTACCTACGCGAGAATGAAGAGGGAGATGAGGAAGAGGAGGAGGAAGAAATAGCTGAATACGTACCTCAAAACGAGCATAGCGCTCGCACGCTTGTCGCACCGGCACGTGCGGATGCTGTTGAGATGCAAAACAAGGGTGCAACCCTATCGTTAGTTCTGCCATCCACGTCTTTTTCGAACGCAGACGTAAAGCTGGCAGAGACACCCGCCACGGCAGTGGCTTCTTCAGCGACCTTGCCTCGTGACGCTGTGACGACAGCAGGTACCTCAGGGGAGAGTATGGCACCCGCTCCTGACGACGGAGACGATGTTGATGCCTCTCCTGATTTACCACCAGAGACCTCAGTACACGCGGAAGTCAATGTTACAACTTCTGGCATATCGACAGTAGCTGAGAAGGACAACACGTCTACTGCTACTCGCGAGGTTAGTGATGATGCGAAGAGAGCCCCCGCTGTCGTGGCGACCTCTTCCTCTGTGGTCGTACCCGCTGCACCCGTAGAAAAATTACGGGATCGACAGGGCGATGCTTCACCGGCACTTTCCTCCACGGCACCCGAGACCGCGACGAGTGTAGTGGCGGCTGCACCACCTCTCGCTTCACCTCACTCTCCCTCGACTTCACCCATGGCGCCGAACACGGGAGACACCGGACGCACACAACAGGAGCCCCAGCGGCCGCTGGCGCAACCCCATTCCCCTCCAGCTGCGTCCGTTTCTTTGTCTTCGGCAGTTGCGCAGAACTTTGATGCGGCTTCAAGTGACGTGACGCAACTACTTCGCTTCCAGCAACAACTCGCGGAGGAGATGGAGCGCGCTTCTGAGCTTGAAACCGCCAACGGCAACCTCCGTGTGCAGGTCAAGAGCCTCTCAGCGGAGCTGGAAGCGGCTAAGACGCAACTGGCGTCGTCTGCCTCGTCCGCGGACGACGTCGCGACGCTGATTGAAAAGCTTGGCCGAGAAAGGGAGCGCAACAAGTCTGTTTTGATCGAACGTAACAAGCTGATGGAGCAGGTGTCTGTGCTGGAGGAGGAGGTCGCAGACTATCGTAGCAGAAGCGCAGACCTTGATCGCATCGTGCAAGAACAAGAGGTGTCGCGTGAGCACATCAACAAGCTCGAAACAGAGAAGGAGCAGTTTGTGACGCAAATGGTGGCCCTGCGCGAGGAGCTCCAATCTGTGAAGGAGGCCAAGGAGAGTCTCTCGCGCCAACTCAATGAGTTCGAAAAGACACATGACTCAGCCGTATCGCAGATGAAGGAGTCCACCTCATCGGAACTCGAGTACGCCACGCGTGAGATTGAACGCTTGAAGGGTGCGGTGCGCACCGCCACTGTTGAGTACGAGGACCGCATCACGGAGCTCGAAAATGAGCTGTCCCAGGCCAACCGGCGTGTGCATATGGCGGAGTCCCGTCTCAATGACATGGAGCGCAGCGCCGTTGAATCGTCGCAGGACCTCCGTCGTCAGCTGGCAGACCTGCAGCAGCAGACTTCCGTCCTGACCGGGGAGCTCGGAGCAACGCGTCACGCCTACGAGGAGCTCCAGAGCAAGCACACGGCGCTTCAGCGAGAGCGCAACATCAGCAGTGAGAGGCAGCCAGAGGAGTCTGCCGCACTTCGGGCTGCTAAGGACCACTGCATGACTCTCGAAGAGCACGTGAGTTCTCTCAAGCAGGAGCTGATCAACACGCAGCGTGAGCTTGAGTCCACCCGCTGGCAGGTGGATAGTCTCAAGGCTTCCAACACTCACCTTTCCGCATCGCTGGAAAAAGCGCGCCAGGGCACCGCCGCCACACGCGGACCCGCGGAGAGCGCCATCACGACTCCACTTGAGAAGTCTCTGTCCCTCAGCGCCGCACCGCACAACTTAGCCTTCTCGCCCGCGCCTGGTTCTTCCTCTTCCTATGCAAGCATACCTGCTGTGGCGGCCACCCTGCCAGTACCGAATCCGTTTCTTCCGACACATCGCGCACCCCTGGAGGGCCCACTTGATGGCAAAGTGCGAGGAAGGCTTGAGAAGGAAGTGCTGCGCCAGACGATGGAAATTGGCCGTCTTCGCCAGGTTGAAGCTGAGCACACAAAGCTCAGACAGTCGTTCGAGGCTCTGCAGGTGGAGCACGACCTGGTACTTCAAATGTACGGGCAGGTGGTGGAGGAGCTGCAAACAGTGCGTGCGAGCGGGCACACCAAAGAGCAGGATGCCCCCGCAACCGCTGCGCCTGCTGCCGTGGACGCGAACTCAACACCGAAACCACCACTTCCTCCCGTGACGGCTGCGGAGATTGAGGTGAAAGGACCCACAGCGAACGAGCTAGCGCAGTAGCCTCCCGTTCGCACAATTTTCCACAGTTGCCGCCTACCCACCGTTGCCCTTACTTCGCTCACCGTTGTTCAACAAAACCTTTGCGTGGGAATCTTTGTACGATTTACCGTGCTTGTTGTCACATCGACTCGCTGGGCTCTTTCTTTCTCTTATACTCCGTGTACGCAAAAAGGCTGTCTACTGCTCAGGATAGTGTTGCGCCTTCTCTGGGGTCAGATACCCCTTCCTCATCTGTTGTTCCTTTAGGTTCGGTGACGTACAGCGCGAACAGAGAGAGCGTCATGATTCCACGGTGCAAATCATCGCACTACAGCAACGACCTCCCCACAGAATGCGTGCACTCCCCACGGAACAGGCAATGACTTTGACGCCCGTGACTTCCTGCGCGTCCCTTATCTTGTTATGTTCCATCTCGCTGTTTTCATTTTCCTCCTGCATCACGTGCCGCCCTGTTCCTCTGTCTCTCCCTTTCCCCCTTTTCCCCTTTTCCGCACACACACACGTACACATCAGATTTTTTCTTTTCCTGACCGAGGGTGAGAACGAGAGCGAGTGAGTGAGAGAGCCATTTCGTTTCTACATCTCTCTTCATGGCTGCCTGTCCGCTTTCTGCAACGCATCCGAAGACGTCGGCGGAGGTGGTGATGCCAATGACGGCACAGCTATTCGCGCGTGGCACCAAGCACAATCCGACAGACCCGCGCGAGCAGGAAAAGGCTCTGCAGGATGAACTTGTTCTCATCCGCCACGGCGAGAGACAAGATCACGCTGACAAATCGTGGCGAGGCAACGCCCTACTCCCCTTGTATGACCCGCCGCTCTCGGATACGGGGAGACGACAGGCTTTCGAGACGGCCTTGCACTACTACGCACGCACACAGGGCAGAAGCGTGGAGGAGCGCATCAACGGCACCTTCTCCTACCTGCTCGTATCACCGTTTCACCGCTGCATAGAGACGGCAATCATCCTCAACGTGGTTGGTTTTCAAGGCCGCTTGAATCTGTTTGTTGAGCCTCTGCTGTCAGACTGGCAACAGCCAAAGGTCTTTCGGGCGGCCCCTACCCTGGGTGGCTACTTTGGCGTACCAGGCCGGAAACAGCCCAACGCCAAGACACTCCTTTTTTACCCTCAACTCGAAGCTGTGCGCGCGAACTTGCTTCCCTTTTTTCGCGCACGCCAGACGGACGACAAGTTTTTGGAAACACACACTGGTGCCCCGGCCCTTGCCAGTCGCTGGGCCGCTGATTTGGAGACGTGGATCGACACGCACACCTCTTTGTCTGTTTGGACAGGTGCAGCAGTGCACGACATGCTTCAGGACGCCATCCACGAGCTCAAAAGGGGCGGCGCCGAAACTTCGGGAACACCGTCGGCGGCAGACGCATCGACACCCGTGACCACTGGCAAAAAAAGCAGCAAAGGTGGCCACGCAAGAGGCCCGGCCACCAGCAGTCCGCGCCCACCGCCGATGCTGACGGGTCCGAATGGTGAGCCAGCCATTGCGCAGTGTGGGGTCAGCTACCCTGAGACCAAGTCCGATCTCGCCAAGCGCTGCGAGCTTGTTCTCAGTACACACTTTTGTCGGGATATGGCACCGCCTTCGACGTCGATGGTGCCAGAGTGTGTGAGGTCGGCTGTCGAGGCGGAGCGGAAGACGAAGCTTCCTAAGTACTTTCAGCGCCTTGAGGAACGCCCAGAGACCGTTCGCCAGCAAATCACATCACCTGCGCTGCTACCACCCATGCGTGTCATGGCGGTGACGCATGCGGATGTTGTTTCGACTGTGCTGCGCGTCAGCTGTCCACGCTACCGCGCGGACAACGAAGGCTTCTCTGTTCCGTCGGCTAGCGTGACGACAATCGTGCGGTACAACAACTACTATCGCATCCCTCCCGTCGAGGAGAGAGCGGTAGCAGCGTGGAGCAGCGGCGGCAAGGGCGGGCACTCGAACAAAGGACGCGGAAAAGGTGGTGGTGTGGCGGTGCCATCCCTACAACGCCCACGCATCATGACCCTGCAGGACAAGGCCGAGAAGGAGCGCCAGCAGGCACCACTTCCCACCGAGTGGAGAGTGGAGGGTCCGGTCGGGTCAGTTGAGATGCTGCACACACGCGTTGTTATCCACTACACGTGATCATTGTACTAGGTCAGTGAAGAGGAGAGGTCCCAGACTATGGACACCCCTACACCCCTACACACACACACACAAACGCACAACACACATACAAAGACATACTAGCTGAAATGCTGATCGCCAGCGAAGCACCAGTTGACAGAAGGTGCCGCTCGGCTACATGTGATGGGCGTGGCTTTCGCGTGTGAAGGAAAAAAATCCACAGCAGGGATGCTGCTGCCTAGAACCTTTGATCACACTCGGTGCCACTCTTCTGAGCGCGCGCTTCTCGCCGCGTCAGACAATCGCCACTTCGTGATTCCGTGTCACTACCTCCCTTCATCGTTGCCCTATTTTTCTTTTCCCTTCCTTCTCTCGCTAACTTGAATGGAGCTGCACTGATTTGATCGTATAATCTCTCTGACTCACGCCTGCGTGGTACTGTTGCAAGCGAGCGTGCCATAACTGAGGATAACGGCGACGGCAACTCTTCCGTCTTTTTTTCTTTTTTCTTTTTTCTTTTCCCATCTGTCTTTGTTTGCCCCACTCATTTTTGCTATATTTTTCCCTTGCGTTCATCAGTGACCCTCTTCTCTTTACGCCCTCCTCCTCCTCCTCCTCCTCTCTCGTAGGTAATCTCCCGACGCGGTACAGTAGCCAGTGCGTATCCCACTCGGCATGCCACCCAAACGCGCACTCTGTGCCGAGTGTAAGTCGTACGACGCCGGTGCGACAGACCCTTCTGACAACCAGTGGTACTGCAACACCTGCTGGGAAAGATTCAACGGCGACGAAAGCAATGGGGCCAGCAAGCCCGGAGAAAAAGCCAATGCGGCAGCCAAGAAGGGCGGACACCAACGCGCCACACAGCGCGACGCGCACCAGGCACAAGGGGACGGCTTGAGGAACACTCCAGCCGGTGCGACCAGGCCTGCCGTTCCCGATGTGCAGGCACCCAACGCGGGTAGTTTCTACAGTCAAGAGCAGCCGCCGCAGCCGCAGCGTGCAGGCGGCAATAGGCAAAGCGGTGGGAACCGTAGTGGTAAGCATGGCGGTGGTGGTGGCCACCAGCGGGGTGGGGGTGGCGGCAGTGGAGATGGCGTTTCTGCCGCTGTGGAGGCCTCGTGGAGCCGCCTGCGCAGTCTCGTCGCGAGCAGCACGCATCGTTCCTCGGGCACCACGTCTGGTGCGAAGGGCAGCCATGGCAGGAACGGAGGCGGCCTCCAGGTAGGAACCAACGTCCACAGCCACAGCAGCCTCGTCGATGACTTTTTACACCACCGTACCTTGAAGCCGACCTTTGTCTCGGAGGCGATGCGCGATCAACGTGTCGTCGCTGTCACCACACATTCCGGTGAGCCGCTGTCGCCGCGTGGTGATCGCGTGGGCGGAGCGGGCCGTTCAGCTTATCAGGAGCAGCACAAGGTCTCCCTGGATATGCTGCTTTCCAGCGTCGACGACATTGTCTCTCAGGTGTACGTGCACTTTGACGAGGAAGAGACGAAGATTTTGCTCAACGCTCTCGACCGCGTGACAGCGTGCGAAACGCAGGACCAAAAGGATCGCATGAAGGTGCGTGTCATTGATGAGTTGCTGGAGGCGTTCGGCCACAAGCACTACGACCTGCTCCAGTGTATCATGTATCGCGCGCGTGACATTTTTATTCGACTGCTGGAGGAGTTCTGCACGCTCGAGGACACTGAGGAGTCACAGAGCAAGCTGACCACGTCGCACGTGGTGGGCTCAGAAGGCCCTTCGACCGGCCTCACGGTGCGCTTCGTCTCTGGCGATCGCAAACAGAGACAAGCCGTCGCCTTCGCTAGCAACGGCGAGATGACCAACCAGAAGTGGCTGACACACATGAATCGACGGTACCGCGCACTGCTGCAGGAGTCTGAGCTGGATAAGATGTTTAAACGCGACTTCAGCATGTCTGGCTCCACGATGCCGCGTGGTGCGACCATCAAGAAGCTCACCGGCCATGTCCGTATACACATCCCACCCCCTAGGCAAGAGATCTTACCGCAAGACAAGCGTGTGTGTGTGACGACGTCGTTGCCCGAATGGACGCACCCGGCCTTTCTGACCATCACACATCTCAACACGATCCAGACCTCCATCTTCCGAACCGCGTTCCACACATCGCAGAACATGCTCGTGTGCGCGCCGACGGGTGCAGGTAAGACGGTGTGCGCACTTCTTGTGATGCTCCGTTGCATCAGCGAGCGCTTCGAAAACGGCACCTTCGACCGCGACTTCAAGATCATCTTTATCGCGCCGATGAAGGCCCTAGCGCAGGAGATGGTGGAGAACTTCTCGCGGCGTCTCGCACCATTCATGATCAAGGTGCGCGAGCTGACAGGTGACATGCAGCTCAGCAAGCGCGAGGTGGCCGAGACACAAGTGATCGTGACAACGCCGGAGAAGTGGGATGTCGTGACACGCAAGCAGAGCAACGAAGACATGACCAGCAAGGTGAAGCTCATCATTATGGATGAGATTCATCTTCTGAACGAAGACCGCGGCCCCGTTCTGGAGGCCATCGTCGCGCGCACGCTGCGCCAGGGCGAGATGAATCCCGACCTGCACGTGCGGCTGGTTGGTCTATCGGCCACACTCCCCAACTACAAAGATGTGGCGAACTTCCTGCAGGTAGATCTCAAGGAAGGCCTCAAAGTTTTTGGACCAGAGTACCGCCCAGTGCCACTCGAGCAGACCTTCATTGGCCTTCAGGACACAAGCAAGAACAAGGAGCAGCAGCTGGATGCGCTGGCCTACCGCGAGGTGATGCAGAACGTCAAGATGGGTCATCAGGTGATGGTGTTTGTGCACTCTCGCAAGCAGACCATCAGTCTCTGCAAGTTCTTCATGGAAGAAGCAAAGCGCTGTGGCCACGAGAGCCTCTTCGCGTACAAAGGCACCTTGCCGTCGTACGCGGAGAAGAAAGGCCGATCGCTCCAGGGCAAGGACCTCTCCTCCTTGTTCGCCGCCGGCTTTGGTGCGCATCACGCCGGTCTCATCCGCTACGATCGTACAGCCGAAGAGGACTTGTTCCGCGATGGCTTCATCAAGGTCTTGTGCTGCACGAGCACACTCGCCTGGGGTGTAAATCTACCGGCACACACGGTGGTGATTCGCGGCACGCAGATGTACGATCCCAAGCGTGGTGGTGCTGTGTCCATTTCTGTTCTCGATGTCATGCAGATCTTTGGTCGCGCAGGTCGCCCGCAGTTCGACACAAGTGGCCACGGCATCATCATCTCCGATGACAAGGAGGTGAATCACTTTTTGCGCCTCATCGCGAGTGCCCTGCCGATCGAAAGCCAGATGCAGGAGAAGATGTGCGATCACCTCAATGCGGAGGTGACGGCCGGCACTATCTCGTCCATCTCAGAGGCCTCCTCCTGGCTTGAGTACACATATCTGTGGCAGCGTATCCGCGTCAACCCGCTTCTGTATGGCTTGACCATCAAGGATGTGCGACGCGATCCCGAGCTCAAGACGGTTCGTGCAGAACTGATCAACGCGTCCTTTACGGCGCTGGCTTTAGCTGGCATGGTGCGGTACAACATTGAGACGGGCTCGGTCGAGTCGACTGACCTGGGCCGTCTTGCCAGCCACTACTATCTCTCGCACGAGACCATCAGTATCTTCAACGAAAAGATGCGCAGGTCAGATGGGACGTTCCTGGACACGCTGGAGGCTGGTGCCGCGCTCAACGTGGCGGCGTGTGCGAACGAGTTCGGTCAGCTCCGTGTGCGTCAAGAGGAGCTCGACGAACTACAGAAGCTCCACCGTCAGCTGCCGCGCGTCGTGCAGAATTTCCGCGTTGCCGGCGAAAGCGCGGACGAGACGAGCGTGCAGTGGAAGGTGACCACACTGCTCAAGGCGTACATCAGTCGTCTGCGTGTGGAGGCCCACTCACTCACCGCGGATACCAACTACATCATCCAGAACATGCCGCGTATCTGCCGTGCGCTATTTGAGATTGAACTCGAGCGTGGTCACCCGATCACCACATACACGTTTCTGACGCTGTGTAAATGCATTGAGCACCGCTGCTGGGACTTTGAGCACCCGCTCATGCAATTTAGCGCGTGGGTACACAAGGTGAACCTCACTGACTCCGTGTGGGTGCGGCTCAATACGACTAAGCCAAGTATCACAACTCTGCAAGACCTGAGCCCGCGCGAAATTGGCGAGCTCGTCCACAACAGTCGTGCTGGCCGCGAAATCGCCGCACTCGTGTCAAGCTTCCCGACGCTGATGCTTGAGACCGACGTGCAACCCATCACCCGCAGTATTCTGCGTGTCAAGGTGACCATCATCCCACAGTTTGAGTGGAACCGCAATATCTCTGGCAACTCGGAGCTGTTTTGGCTACTCATTGAGGACCAGGACAACCACTTCATCTTCCATCACGAGTCCATTACGCTCACCCGCAAGGAGGTCGAGGCGGGCGAGCCCCACGTCGTGAATCTTGCTGTGCCTGTGATGCCGAATTACGACATGTACAGTGTGCGTGTGTACAGTGACCGCTGGATGGGCTGCCAGGAAGATTTCACCTTCTCCATCGCACATCTGCATCTCCCCGAAGATGCGCAGCTCACGACAAAACTGCTCCCGCTCAACCCGCTGCGGCTGGAGGTGGTGCCAGAGAAGTATCACGTCCTGTTCCGCGCCTACAAGCAGTTCAATGCGGTACAGACGCAAATATTCCACGCCCTTTTTCACACCGACGAGAGCGTCTTCCTTGGTGCCCCTACCGGCAGTGGCAAGACCATCGCCGCGGAGATGGCGATGCTGCGTGTCTTCGAGCAGTACCCAGGGAAGAAGGTTGTGTACATTGCACCGCTCAAGGCCCTCGTCAAGGAGCGCATGCGGGACTGGACCGAGCGTTTCAAAAATGTCGGCCGCACCGTCGTGGAGCTTTCTGGTGATGCAACGCCTGACATCACCGCACTGGCGACGGCTGACATCTTGTGCACCACACCAGAGAAATGGGACGGTATCTCGCGTAATTGGCAGGTCCGCCGGTACGTCACATCGGTGAAGCTCGTGGTGTTTGACGAAATTCACATGCTGGGCACCGACCGTGGCCCGATTCTCGAAGTTATCGTGAGTCGCATGCGATACATTGGCTGGACGCTGAAGCAACCTGTGCGTCTGCTCGGTCTCTCGACGGCTGTGGCCAATCCTGGCGACCTCAGCTCGTGGCTCGGCGTCGAAAAGAAATGGGCCATCTTCAACTTTGACCCCTCCGTCCGTCCGGTGCCCATGACCGTGCACATCGCGGGCTACCCGGGTAAGTTCTACTGCCCGCGCATGGCATCGATGAACAAGCCCGCATACAACGCGATCTGTGAGAAGAGCCCCACGCAGCCGGTGATTGTCTTCGTGTCATCGCGTCGGCAGACACGATTGACCGCGATGGCGTTCATTGGATTCCTGCTGATGGAGGGGAACACCGCAAAGTGGGTCCACATGGATATTGGTGAGATTGAGAAGCTGACCGCTCAGCTTGACGACCCGTACGTGAAGCACTGCCTTCAGTTTGGCGTCGGCATCCACCACGCTGGTCTTCTGGAGAGCGATCGACTTGTGGTAGAGCAGGCCTTTCTGAACAACAAGATCCAAGTACTCGTGGCCACCTCGACACTGGCCTGGGGTGTGAACTTCCCCGCGCACATGGTCGTCGTCAAGGGGACGGAGTTCTTCGATGTCAAGACTGGCGGCTACGTCGATTTTCCCATCACGGATGTGCTGCAGATGATCGGTCGTGCCGGCCGTCCTCAGTTCGACACAGAGGGCGTCGCCCAGGTGCTGTGTCACGAGCCGAAGAAGGGCTTCTACCGCAAGTTTCTGTACGACCCCTTCCCCGTTGAGAGTGCGCTGCACACGCAGCTCCACGTACACATTAACGCCGAAATCGTCTCTGGTACCATCACAACACGTCAGGAGGCCGTGAACTACCTAACCTGGACGTTCCTTTTCCGCCGCATCGCGCGCAACCCGTCCTACTACGGCCTTGAGGATGGCTCACCGCGCGCGATCACCGTGTTCCTCTCAACGCTGGTGAAGCAAATCTTGGACGACCTCGAAGCGTGCGGGTGTATTGAGCCGCCCGATCTCGATGACCCCGACGCAAACCCCGACGCGCTGCAGTACACGGTGCTGGGCAAAATTTGTTCGTACTACTACATCTTCCATCAAACCGTGGCCTTCTTCGATCGCACCATCGGCCACCGTGAGACGTGCCCTCAGCTTCTGCGTATCGCGTGCGACGCGGAGGAGTTCAAGCTCATCCCCGTGCGCCACAATGAAGACAAGCTTAACCTCATGCTAGCTCGCACTCTGCCGCTGCCGATCCGCGAGTCGGAAGCCGAGGACCCGCGTGTGAAGACGTTCCTTCTGCTCCAAGCTCACTTTGAGCGTGTCAAACTGCCAATTGCCGACTACTACACCGATCAAAAGTCTGTCCTCGATAACTCCGTGCGTATTATCCAGGCTATGGTGGACGTGGCCGCCAACAGTGGTCACCTCTTCTCGGCCCTGCGCATCATGTCGCTGATGCAGTGCATCGTGCAGGCCGTATGGTGGAACACCAACACACTCCTGCAGATCCCACACGTCACAGCGGAGATGCTGCCGGTCATTCGCGAGCAGTGCGGTGGGATCGAGCACGCCGCGGAGATTGCGAACGCCCCACTGGCGCTGCGTCAGAAGCTACAACAGGTCTTCGAGATGCCGCAATTCCACTTGACGCCGAAACAGGTGAACGAGGCGATGGAGGGCGTTCAGGGTCTGCCTCTGGTCAACGTCGACCTTGCCATTCGCCGCCTACCGCCATCTGCCAACGACGGAGAGGATGGGGATGAGGACGAGGAGACTCGCTACGAGCTTCAAGTCCACCTCGATCGGCTCACGCCACTGCGAAAGCACGCTGTCGCCCCATTTTTCACAAAGGCCAAGGATGAACAGTACTGGATTGTCGTTGGGAATGAGGCGACGGGTGAACTGGTGGCGATGAAGCGCCTCAACCGTCTGCAGCGCTCCTCGACGGTGTCGCTCTTGATCGAGTGGGACGAAGACTGGCTGACGGATGCGCAACCGGCAGGTGTGGCACTGCAGGTGTACGTCGTATGCGATGCGTACGTGGGCATGGATCAGCAGTACGGGTTTACCCTGCCGCGACCACCGAAGGCGTAGTCAGGTCGTATGCCAGCTGCCTCTGGTCCCTGCCTTTGTTCGTTCTGAGGACGGTCGCGGAGGAGAAGAGACAATAAAACTGAAATAAATAAAAAAAAGAAGAAGACACGCGGCGCGCATAAAAGAAAACATTTAGCGTCTCTAACCCGGTAGAATGCACCGCGTGTTTTTACTCCTTGCTCACAGCCTGCGCAGCGTCTTGTCCTTTTGTTTTTTTTCCTTTGCACGACTACTTGGTTGTTTCTCTTCTACGCGACGACAAAACAACAACAACAACAGCAACAACAAATGTCAATAATTTTCATGCAGGCTAGTGCCCGCGTCCTGAGGATCCAACCAGCCGTAAAAAAGGCTTTTACGCGTGGAAAACGCACGGCGCCATCCAACGACCAGGCACCCGACTCGAGAACGACCAGGAGAACAGCGTGCGAAACTGCGGCGACAGCGCGCACATGTGACGCCTATCCGTGCCACTCCTTGTGTTCGCTGTCTTCTCCTTGACCCTCACTGCTGCAACGCAAACACCGATACACAAGACAGCGAGTGCTGCGGCCCTCATGCAAGCATTCCGCAATGACCTTCTCATCTACCTCCTCGTTCCGTGTCTCTGCCTCCCTTTGTCCTGTTCTGTTCTATTCTGTTCTGTTCTGTTTTATTCTTCGCCCTGCGCTTGAGCCTCTCTAGGTCGCCTATGATTGTCTGCACGTCAGTGAGTCGTCTAGCACACAAGACAGCCGGTCCCTCACTGGTCCCATTCCCATCCAGCGGGCGCTGCTTCTTCGCGCGCGCGCTGCCGGCGCTCGGTCATCTTGGCGACACGCACCCACACATCACCGGCACCCGTGCAGTTATCCAAGGTGAGCAGGTCGACTTGACGGAGCTGACCTCTTCGCATCAGCTTTCGCAGAATGACGCGCAGACGCACTCACAAGGGACATCACGCCGACAGGCCCTCTCTTCCTCCCCGTCTGCACTGCCCTTGAGTCTGGCCGGCAATGGGTACTACGAACGGCGCTTCAAAACCGGTGGACGGCGTGCGAAGCGACCCCTCGTCGTGCCAGCCGCCTCTGCCCCGCGGACCTTTCAGTCCGGCGATTTGATTGTGCACGCTATTCGCAGTGTTACGCCTCGGTCGCTGCGGCATACCCCCATGGTGGATGTCACCGGCGTGCGCACAAGTTACCTCGACGCCTCTGAGCGCGATGAGCGGTATCTGCAGACGGTCGATGCGGCAATTCACACAATGCACCTGCACGACGGCGCCGAGGTGCCGGCTCTTCAGCGCGGTGACGTCGCCGTGGGTCAGCTCGACATTCTTGCGGCCTGGTGTGACCCAGCCTCGCAGTCGCTGACATTGCGGCCAGTTGAGAACGCGCAGGTGGCTCTTCTCGGCCGGCGAGGGCCCTTGACATTTCGTCAGTTGGAGGAGGGGCTTCAAATGGCGAGGCGACTCGCTGAGGCATACACGCACCCACGCGGGCCTCAGTGGCGACTGCGGCCTGTGCGTGCAGCAGATGGCCACGTCTTCGCCTTCCGTCTGATGTAGAGACACACAACAGCGCACACACGAAAACAAGTAACAACATCAACCAATCTGGATGCGGCGTCTTTGGTCTACACCCAAGCAACACTGCGCACGCACCACAAAGATCGCTCTCTCCTCTTTCGACATCGATATGTTTCCCCCTCACACACGATGCAACTCCTTTTCCATCACGCTTCGATCCCTCACCGCGCCTACTTCTTACGAAAAACGCTTGCCTCTAGTCGACCACGATTACGACCATCTCTTCTCACCACACCTGTTCTCATCGTCTTTTTTCCCCTGATTTCGCGCGCACAGAAAAGGCGCAGCCGCCATTCAAGGACCCCCCCCCACACACTCCTAAGCAGCCTCCTCTCTTTAATACAATGCCTAGTGGTCCCAAGAACACCAAGTACTTCAACAGGCACAGTGCGGAGGCCAACGCACGCGAAGAGGAGCGCGCGGCCAAGGAAAAAGCATCTCGTGCTGCGGCCAAGGAAGACGCACTCTGGGCAGACACCGACGCCAAGTCTTTGAAGAAACTTGAAAAGCAGCGCGAGGAAGAACAGAAGGCGGCAGAGCGTGCACAGCGCGATGCGGAGAAGAAGGAGCAGCTGCTCGAGGAGGAGAAGGAGCTCAGCAGCAAGGTGCCGAAGAAGGTCACTCAGCGCCAGCTGCAGAAGGATCTGTCAAAGATGTTAGCAGACTACGATAAACAAAAGGCGGCGATGCGCGGAAGTGTGGTGGAGGAGCCCAACCCGATGGCGCTTCCCGTTGGGAACCAGAATAAGGCCAAGGGCATAGCGCAGCCAGTGGACACGGATCGAACAGTCAAGGCTTCAGGCTCTGCTGGAGAGGTACTTGATGCCCTGCAGAGTAGCGGAGAGCACGTGGAGGATCGCCACATTCGTAAGCGCGCCAATGTGTTGTATAAGAGCTTCTTCGCCGAGAATATCGAAAAAGTCAAGGAAGAGAAGCCGGGTCTGCGCCGGACACAGTACAGCGATGTCGTGTGGGAGATGTGGTGCAAGAGTCCCCAAAATCCTTTTGTACAACGCAGTGAAAAGCGTGATCGCGCGCGGCTTGAACAGGAGCGTGCGTGGATTCGCGGTGAAGACGGAAGCGATGAGGGAGACGAGGAAGACGAAGATGGTGCACGCGCGTAATCCAGAACATCCACAAACAGAACTCTGTCATCACGACTACACACACACACACACACTTTGAGCCTAACCCTTATTTCCACAACGCGACAACAACATTTTCTGGAAGGGATAGTCAAATGAAACAAGGCAACTCCCCACCCCTTTCCTCACCAAACCTTCAGCTCTGCTGTACTTATTTATACGGTCTTCTGGAATGAGCCGAGGTGCGACGCATATACCAAAAAAAAAAAAAAAAAGAAAAAGAAAAAAAAAGAAAAAAGAAACATAATAGGCCATCTGCTTCCAACATTGAACTCACCGCAACACACACACACACACAGACACACACACACACACACACGTACCCACCGCGAATCGCGTTGACCTGGTTTCGCACGCGCAAAGTCCGGCGAGTTTCTTTCTGTCGCAACGAAATGATGGACAAACGCGGTTAACTGGCACGCGATCACGGCACGCTCACCTCGCGCAGGTGCGTACCTTTCTTTATTCTTTGTTTCCCCCGCCTCTCTTTTGATTCACTCATACCACTTGACTTCATTGCCCTCCTCCCATTGACACCGATGACGATCTCACAACACTCACAACACCCACGCGAACACACGGTAGGGGGAGATCACAGAATTTACTTTTCTCATTAGAGCGTGGAATACCTCTCCAATAGAGGCCTCGAGCGCACAAAAGAGCGGGTGCCTGCAAAGCCCTCTCCTACACACACACACACACAGAGAGAAGGTTCGGCGAACACGTCAATAGAGCCACTCGATAGATTCACACACACACACACACACCTGCATATATATCTAGCCACATACAAACAAACATACATACATACACGGGCCCCGGCTGTAGGAGCACGCAGCAGTGACAATGAGCTTCCAGGACCCCTTCGCGGGTGACCTCAAAGGCTTTCGTTTCGATCCTAATGCGCCATCAGCAGTCTCTGCACCGACCCCCGCGACGGCAGCTCCCGCGTCTAGGACGAACACGGCACCCGCGGCTAACGCTGATTTCTGGGGTGCGCCGCAGACATTCACTTTCGGCGTTGGCGCCGGCGGCATTGGTGGCGGCGGACGCGCAGAGGCACCATCCGCTGTCAATGTGCACGACGCGCTCGGACGACTTGGCGCGTCGGCTTCACCGACCGCGGGGGCAGCTGCAGGAGCACCCATCACTGGTCGCCGTGCTGGCCCAACGGCAGCGGCCGCCCAGCCCTCGTCCTTTCCTTCCGCGGCTCCCGCCGCCGCCGCTTCTCTGGATTGGCTCAACGAACCGGTCGTCAGTCGGGCAGCGAACGCACGAGCGCCTGCGCAGCCGTCGGGTGGCGCTACAGCGTCCCCACTGGCCGATCCGCGCGCTCGTCCACTGCCACCACAGCAGAGTGCTGTGGACGACGATGACCCCCTGAGCTTTCTCGACCCAGATGCGGGCCGGCGTGCAGTGAAGACCGCTGCCGCGGCAACAGCCGGCGCGTTCCCCGGCCCGGCGGCGATGACGTCCGAGGACGATGTGGAGGCCCGTGCGCGTGCAGCGCGGTTGGAGACTGCACAGAAACTACAGGCTGCCAAGGCCGCCAAGGAGGCTGAACTGCGCGATCTCTACGCCTCGGTGGAAGCGTTGGACATGGAGCTCGATCTCCTCAACAACAAACTCGACACACAGGCTATCAAGGAGGAGGCCGAGCTCACAGAGCTGGAGACGACTCTTTTGATAAAGCAGCAAGAGCTGCAGGCACAGCAGGCGCAGAAAGACGCTCAAGTTGCTGACGCGCACGCGTACGGTGAGCGGCAGGTCAAGTCGATGCACGATCGATTTACCGAGGATCGCGTCGCCGTGCTGCAGGAGGTACAGGCGCTCGAGGGCGGTCGCCAGAAACGCCATCTCCAGCAGCTCCAGGAGGCGCTCAAGGCCCAGGAAGACACCGTGCGGCAGCTCCGCCGGCAACGAGATCTCATCGCACAGTCGAAGCCGTTTGAGGCTGAGGGTATCCGTATTGCTGTCGCCATGTCTGCGGCGGTGCCAGTGGATGACGATGTTGGAGTGGAACACGATGCCGCAGAGGCTGCCCTCGACGCGGCACCAGGCGCTGCTGATGTCAAAACGCCCCCGCCTCCGCGCGAACACGTATCGCCGACATCCGCACACGCGGCAGCACCACCCACAGCGGTAGGTGACTTCGATGACGTTTTCAACGAGTTTCCTGACTTGACGCCAGCGGTTGCCGCCTCGAGCGCGGGTGCGGGGAAGGCCGCCGCTGCAGAATCGACGCGCACCCCAACGGCAGCGGCTGTCGCATCCGATGAGGCGTCCGACGCGCGTGGTGTGGGCCGCGAACCCAGTTCTGCACACACCAAGGATGACTTGAACGCGCGTGCGCGTCTTGTGCGTGATGCTCAGCAGCGTGTGCTGCGCGACCCGACTGTCGACGAGGCCATATCCGCAGCCGTTCAGCTCGTGCAACGCTACGTCGACACGCACCTCTCCGCTGTGAAGGAGGACGTCGTGGACTGCGTGCACACGGAGACGTTGGCGACTGCACACGCTGCACGCCTCAGCAACGTGTCCGCGTGGGCCGAGGACGTGCTGGCACGCAAAGCAAAGCTATCGGCCCACGTCATGGCGATGATGGAAGCGGCACGCGACCGCTTGCACGACCGCGATGCACACAACGCCACACGGATGGGTGAGCTGCACGCGATCATGCAGGAGGGGCGCGACGCCGTCCGTGCCCAGTCGGTGCAACGCCTGGAGGCGCTACAGACGGCGCTGGTCGCTCGCCTCACCCACGCCACCCAAGCCTTCACTGCAGAGGCGGAAGAGACATGGAAATTAGTCGAAAAGGAGCTGCGCTTCACGCTCGACGGTGACGCCGCGATGTCAGAGGCACAGAGGTCGGAGCTGGCGCAGCGCCTGGGCGTCGATCGTCGCGTTCGTCGGCAACTTTACGCGACTCAACGCGATGATCTGTGCGCTCAGCTCGCGTCACTGAAGCGCAAGGGCCAAGAACGCTACCAGACCCGAATGAAGGACCTCATGGAGAGCACGCGCACGCTCAGCGGCCGTGACGCGATCGGCGATTCCCGCGGCCATTTGCAGAACATACTCGCTTTGGTGAAGCAGCAGCGCGAGGCGCTGACGCAGGAGGTCGAACGCCGCGCGAACGGACGTGATGCGCTGACCGAGGAGGCACCGCCAGGCGACGGCACGGCGTGGGCGTCTTCGTCACCGTCGAGCGCGGAGAATCGAAGTCATCTGCAGGAGCTGCGGCACCGTTTGCATACCCTACAGTACGTGGCCCGCGAGGGTTTTGAGAGGAACTGCGAGGCTCAACAAGCCTCGGCGAGTGCACGCGCAGCGCTCATGGAGCGGCTAAAGAACGGCGTTGTGGCAACATTACGCGATCGTCGCAGCGCACAGCAATCGCACAATACACAGATCGAGTTTGTCCGGCGCCTCTGGGAGCGCGAGCATCGCCAATGCCTCCTCGCAGGACACCATCTCGAAGTGCTTCTTGACCGTGGGCGACGCGAGAAGGACACACTTGAAACGGCCTCCGCCTCGGTGGTGTGCGAGACCCGCGTCCATCCCCAGGAGGTCACACTGGCTGTTCTTCTAGAGGCGCTGTGCGAGAAGCTGACGACGTGCGCGTCACGCAGCACGACGTGCCGCCAGACACGCGCGTCGCTACAGGCAAACGTGGCGAGTCGTCTCGAACGCGTGCACGACCACCACGGTGAGGTGCAGCTGCTTTGGGCCACTCTCTACGAGCAGTGTCTTCGCCTTCACGACGAGCAGAAGAGCTTGTCGACACAGTCCATGGCGGTGACCGAGGAAACGGTGCGACTGGCGACGGAGCAACAAGTGATCCGTGGAGCTGCACAGGACGTGGAGAGGCGGCTGACCGTGTGCCACCAAGAAGGAGCGGAAGTACGAGAGACGTACACCACCACACTGGCCGAGTACGAGCGCTATCGTCACGAACTGGAAACTCTCGCTGACCGTCAGCTGGCACTCGCGGAGGAACAGAACCTGCTGCAGCTTCGAGGGGCACCGATAGGCCACAGCTCTACTCGTTCTCGTTGTCGGCGACACAAGGAAGTCGAGAAGAACACGACACCGCACCACAGCGACGGCGAGACCAGTGAGGAAGAAAGCGGGCTGTCCCCTGAGCAACACACACAGGGACAACATCCGAGTACACGACGCCCGGTGAGCACCACCGACGCGAAGAGACCCAGCGATGGGCGGTTTGGTGACGGCCAAGAGCAAGAAGTAGGGGACGACGTCAACGTGTGCCTTGCGTCACTGAGTCCTGACAGCGCGCAGGTCTCGCCCGTTGTTGTCCGTGCATCGCCTCACACACGCACGGATCGCCAGGAGAGAAGCCGACACCACGAGAACGAGGAGCAAAGGGAGGAGGATGAGGCTGGCGCGCTGCCACACTCCACACACGGAAATGTGTCTTCGCGCGTCCGCAGCCACACAGCCACCCCACTAGAGCCGTACACCAGCACCCCACGCTCCAACGCACCGGCAGCCACGGCGAAGCCAACACGTGCGCCGCCCGTAACGACGAGCGCGACGGCGGACACCAAGCCGACCACACAGACCCACCGCACACCACCGCGTTCGAACCGACGACATGAAGGCGCGATGCCCACAGGATCACCAGGAAGGCATTCGTCAGGCAACACCAGTGTGAGCGGCGCGCTGCAAGACACATCCGGTGTCAGTGCCACGAGCCTGTACCGAACTTCTTTCATGGATTTACTCTCCGTGTTGGACAGTACCACGGCATCATTTTAGTCCAAGGGCAATATGAAGCGGGGGAAAAAAAAACACGATGAATGGAAGTCGTACGCTTCCATGTAGACGTCTTCGCGCATAGAGATTATCTTTTTTTTTTTTCTTGACTTCGCATTGTCAAGGAGATGAATAGTTGAAGTGCATATCACGAGCGATGAGGAGAGACATCTGCGCGACACCCGCGCGAAGAGGCGAGTGCACCGCGCGCACAGATCTGTTCTTCCTGTCTGACACTCTAATAGACATACACACATACTCGTACACAGACACCAGTCGACGCGACATCGGAGGCAGTACACAAGAACGTCCTTTTACCTATTGGCTGCGGCGTGGCTCTGCTGACCCTCGAATACACGTCATCCTTGAAAAGAAAGACACACCGCACTGACCTCACCCGCTCCTGCTTTGTTTTACCTCACCTGCCATTTTTCTTTTTCTTTTTCTTTTATTTATTTATTTATTTTTCTATTTGTTCAAGTAGGCGCGCAGATCTGTCCTTTTGATCCGAGCTTCCGTTGTGCTCTTCGCGTTCACGTGCCGATTGTTCCCTCACTGCTTTGTTTTTCTCGTCGACATTGAGAACAGAGAGGGAAGCCGGTGAGAACAACAAGATACAACCCACGCATCCTCCATTTCTCTCCTCGTCCTGTCGATTTCCTCTTTTACCGAAGACAATGCAGGCATCTGCTGCGGAATCACTCTCCTCCGCACCCGCCCCGGTTGTGAAGGCACGCTCGGCCACGCGCGTCGACTACGCCGACATTGAGAAGATCGCACGAACAAGCGTTCTGCGAGACTTTTATCGCCAGCAGGGCTTTCTGGAGCGGCGCGCCAGCATCGTCCGTGCGGGCGCGGATGTGCAGGTCATCCGCCTCTCCGATCGCGAAAACGAGGCCCTTGTCCGCGCCAGCACTTCGAGATTGCTGAAGGAGCATCAAAGCGCGAGCTGGAGCGTGTTCTTCTACCAGGCGGGTGTTTTTGGCTTGACCGGCTTGGCGTCGGCGGCCACGGTAGGATCGCTCTACATTGGTCTTAGTCGGAATCGTCTTTTCCTCGCCGTTTCGCCCATCGCGGCGGCTGTGGCGTGGCGTCTGTGGAGTGTCCTCGAGGAAGCGTGGGAGCAGCAGCGGTACATTGACAATGCAGCACAGGTGCGTGCGGAGCGTAAGGGAAATCCCATGAATCAAGTCGTCAAGCGCCGCCGGGTGACCAGAGCAGGTCAAGAAGAGGAAGATGGCGTGCGTGACGCCTCGGTGACGGAGCCCGGGGACGAGCCGGGCGTGGCGGTCAACAAGGCAATTCAATAAGCCATCGGGGAAGGACCTCCCACCTCTCTCCCTTTCGCTCGCGTTTGTCCTCTTTCTTCACCCTGATGCAGCAGCGAATCCGCATCGCGGTTCTTGTGTCGCTCATATTACCTCTTGATGTGCGGCGACCGATTCACACGATGGCCGTGATCACACAGACAAACACGCACACACACACACACACACACAAACATGGATCAATAAAGACATGCGTGTACACACACGCAGTGTGTGCAGCAAAGAGAAAACAAATACCTCGAGGCTATCTTCGCACTTCTCTTTGTTTCATGCGCGGCAGCTTCTGCAGTTGCAGATCGCGCCACCTCCGTGATCCCACGCGATGTTTCTCCCTACTGTGCGCGGCAAATACGGTCGCTCTGCCTCTTTTGTGGCGCTTGACGTGGACGCGCCGGGTAGTCTAGCCTCCTCAACGATGTTCCTCACTCGGTCAATGTCCTCTTGGCTACCTCTGTTCGTCTGCTCTCTCCTCATTCATGTATGTGTGTGTGTGCGTGATAAGTAGTTTATCTGACCACCCGAGGAGGGTTCTGTTTTATTTAATTTTATTTTTATGCGTGCGCGTAATTTTAACGTCTAGGTAACAAGTTCACATTGAAAGCCAAACGTCCCACTTCTTCGCGTTGACATTTCTCTCCTTGTTATCAGGTCGCACCACCTTCTGCGACTGTATCCTTTCTCTTCCCCTCTCCCCCAGCACACACAGACGAGCACGATGGAGAAGCTCGTTCTGACCACGTACCGTAAAATTGTGAAGATGGGCGCCAGCCTTGATAAGGATGTGGCGAAGCGCTCCGCTGTCTCGTGCGCGCCGACGTCCTTCTTTAATCACCGCACCTCGACATGGACGGAGGTCGACATCGCCAAGGAAGTTGGCTGGACAGAGCCGCGTGCGTTCCTGGACAAGCTGATTCGCCGACTGAACGGCAACCGAGAGAACTACATCCCACCCACAGTGGAGGAGCTTGAGCACGCGCGCGCTTCAGCGGTGAGCGCGACGTTGGCGGCCGCGGCCGCAGCGCCGGCCGAGACCACCGCCGATGCGGCGTCGGCCACCTCCGCGCCCGACGCCGAAGCAGCACGGGCAGTCCCGACCACCGCGGGCACGCGAGCGTCACCGATCAACACAGCGGTACTCGCAATTCCGCCCTTCGTGGAGCCGTTCATGTCCATTCAACGCACCGCGCGGGTTTTGTTCGAGTCCACACCTTTTTCTATGAACAACCTGAACAAGGCCTTCGCCGCCGTCAAGGAGCTTAGCTACGCATGCGAGAGCTTCCGTGCCACGGCGTCCTCTTCCTCCTCTGGGTCGTCTTCGGCTTCCGCAACCTCAGCAGACGCATCGAAGACGTCCATGCGGCGGCTTGTGACGCTTCCACCGGAGCTCGCGTCGATGCCGACGCCAGCCCTCAAGCGTGCGATGACCGTCGCTCCGGCAGAGGATCTGCAGCTCATGCACGGTCTCTCGGACGACCTCCGCGAGAGTTTGCGTATGATGGCTCCCGAGAAGGGCGATATCGTCCGTGGCGCGGAGCGGCGCGCCGATGACAACGAGGAGGACGATATGGATGACGATGAGGAGGGCGAGGTCGTCGTCACGGTTGTGGCGGCGGTCGACGAGGACGCGGAGATGCCGTCCGATGTTCCCCACATCATCAATGCCCCTGCAGCGGCAGAGGACCGCGTCGCAACCGCAACAGCCTCTGCGTCCGTCGCATCAGCCGAGCCCACGACCACCACGAGCGCGTCCGCGCGCACGACCGTGTTCAGTCCCGCGTCCTCCGCCGCCAACTCGGGTGAGCTGAAGCCACCAGCGACCGTACAATTCCTCATCGCACACCCGCAGCTGACGGGGTTCTTCCAAAACGCCGTCATGCTCGTGGTACGCAACGCGGAGAACGAGGCGATTGCCCTCGTGCTCAACACACCACTGCGCTGCCAGGCCGCGACGCAGCTGGTCATGGCACGGGACGCTCTCTGCGGCTTCCCCGGCGCCCACCCGATCTACGAGAAGCATCTACAGTACAACAGCGTCATGATCGGCGGGCCCGTGCAGACAGGTGAGTCACCGGAGGAGGTCGCCCTCCTGCATCAAATTCCTGGCGTCCCTGGCGCCATTCCCCTCGCGCAGAACCTGTTTCTACACGGCGACCTCGACGTCATTATGGGAAAGCTTGATGCAGGGGAGGTCAGCGCGCGCGACGTTGTGCTGCTCGTCGGGTTCGCCGGCTGGGGCCGCGACCAACTGCAGGGTGAGGTGCGTAGTGGTGTTTGGCTCGTAGCGCACGGTGCGCCGGACGAGGCAGAGACGGGTAACTTCGTCATGTCTCTCGCGCGTGCCGCCGGTGCTTGTCTCGCGGTCCCACCCGCCGCCAAGGCGAAGGTGCCCGAATCCGCCGAGACGGAGTCGGTGGCGGCCGCGGTTAAGGTAGAGGAGGCGACATCGACGAGTGCGACGGCAGCGAAGGATGATCCGGAGGAGGTGGCGCGTGGTTTGCGCCGGCACGTGAACTTCATGGCTACTGTCCGCGACGGCACCGTCATGGCTTGGATGTTGGCGCTCAAAGCCATGAAGGAGCCTTACGCGTCGCTCGGACGCAATCAAAAGCGCAGCACGCGGGGGAAGTCGGATGACTTCGTGAAGTAGCCGGAAGGAACAGAAGGCGAATGGAGAACAAACAAAAATAGACTCGACATCGAAACAGTCAGAAGTAAGCTCGCTGTCGGATCACTTCCTTTCTTTTTCATTTGCTTTTTCTTGGCACCTAGTGCACGCTCATCTTGTCTCGCTTCTGGAGCAGACCTCACCCTCGTCTTTGTGTGTCGCACAGGGGCGACACCGCCGGGCAGTGCTGTTCATCACATTTTTTGACCCGTGGCAAAGCGAGAAGTTACACTTTTAAAACTGCACACACACACACACACAGACTCAGTATTTAAACTCACGTCACATGTGTGAGTGCAAACAGCCAACACAAACCTCCGCACACACTCAGGAAGAAGAAATAAGAAAGGCGCGGATGCGGTAGTCAGAACACATGCGCGTCAACCGCAGTGGCAGACAGATGACGCACACGTACGCACAGCTGATCACCACTGTGAGCTTCAACGGCAAGCGGCTTTTTCTCGTGTAGGAACGGCTGCGATGTGAGAACCCGTCCTGTGCTGGTTGTGCCCGTGGCAGCCGATGTGTGGTAGTAATAGGCATGACACACACACATACACATACACATACAAAAGAAAAAAGGAAAAGAAACGAAGAAACGAAGAAAGCAGCGGTTACTTCTCATTTTCGATTCAACCATGGTCCTGCATACTTCGACGCCCACTTCCACACATCGACACGCACTCCATCCCCCCACTTCTTCACGCTCCTCGCCTCCCTGTATGTACACGCGGACACCTTTCATTGCAGTTAGTGCGTAATCACCCATCTCCCTGTCGCTCTTCCGACCTTCGAAGCACAAGCACAATGGGCGTTGATCTCCGCGGTATTTCCAAGCGCAGTCGTGTGATTCGTCACCACACGTACTCGACGAACCCATACATCAAGCTTCTCATCAAGCTGTACAAGTTCCTCGCGAAGCGCACGAACTCTGGCCTCAACAAGCTTGTGTACCAGCGTCTGCTCAAGAGCCGCAGCAACCGCGCTCCCATCTCCCTCAGCCGCATCGCTGTGGTGATGAAGCGCAAGGCTGTCTTCACCGAGAAGGGCAAGAAGTCCCCGATCGCCGTCGTCGTCGGTGATGTGCTCGATGACGTCCGCATGGCCCGCATCCCCGCGATGCGCGTGTGTGCTCTCCGCTTCTCCAAGAACGCGCGCCAGAGCATCACCGCGGCCGGTGGCGAGTGCCTGACCTTCGATCAGCTGGCGATGGTGTCCCCTCTGGGTAAGAACACCTTCCTGCTCCGCGGTCGCAAGTCTGGTCGCGAGTCCGCCAAGCACTTCGGTGCCGCTGGCGCTCCCGGTCAGCACGCGAAGCCCTACGGCAACAACCGCGGCAAGGAGGTCTCCCGCGGCCGCCGTTCCTCCAAGGGCTACAAGCGCAACTCCTTCAAGCACATCTAAGTCGGATAAGAGTGTTCAGGATCAGCGGCGTGCGCCTCGTGACGCACATCAAGAGGAGTCACTCCACGAAAGAACAGGGCAGAGAAGATCGATGCGTGTACCACTATCCACACAGCACGTCGGTGATGAACGAGCAGGCCGACGGCCAGATGCACCAACTCGAGAGAGTGGTACGCATATCTCGCGCTTTTCGGCTCTCCTTGTCGCTCGCGGGCTTGTGGCGTGTGCTCTCGCCTTCTTTTCGCCGTCTTCACTTGTTCTCTCGTGGCTGTTCCCCTTCTACGTCGCACATATCCTGGGCGTGTCTTTTTCTCCCGTCTGTGATGTCATGAGCTGACCCACGCACTTTCAAACTCTCTTATTTTGAGTTTTTTTTTCTTTTTTCCCGTTCACTTCATAAAACAAAACAAAAAAAAAAGAACCCATGCGAAAAAACACACTCGTCGACACACACACGCACGCTGCTATTCCAGTCAGCGCAGGAAAAGACAGAAACATCGCGTTGCCATTTGATGTGACCTGTTGTGCCTCTTCACCTTGGATGTACGAAGCGGTGGCGTCATCACGGGCGTCTCCCACTCCATCACTGACATCCAAAGACTCTCTCTCGCTCTGCCAGGTGCGTGTGCTCGAGAGGGCGTGTCATGGAGTAATGTAGAACCTCGAAGGGCGTCGACCTTGTCCATTGGTGAGTGCGACGGCTGCATCGTCCACTTGATCTTCTCACCCAACGACAGAGCAACGCGAGAAAGCGTACGAGAGAGAGAGCTTGTGTGTGTGTGTGTGTCTCTCTCTCTCGCAGATATCGTCTCCGTTGTTTGTCCAGCCTACACAGACCTCGCCACCCCCTCTTACGCTCTCACGGCTCTCCTCTTCTATTCTCCTCCTCCGCCCCTATCTCTATTCCTCGTTAAACACGCTCACACTCCGACGCAGATTTCCATAAAAAAACAACCCCATAAGTTGAAACAATCACTACAATGGCTGAGGAGACCCCTGTTGTCGAAGTCCCTGTGGTGGAGGAGCCCGTCATGGACGTGGAGCCCGAAAGCCTTGAGGACGCCATCCGCATGGTGATCCGCAAGTCTCTGGAGGCCAACGGCCTTGTCCGTGGCCTCTCCGAGGTGGCCCGCGCTCTGGACCGCCGCACCGCTCTCATGTGCATCCTCGCTGATGACTGCGAGGACGAGGAGTACAAGAAGCTGGTGACGGCTCTGGCCAAGCAGGGCGACATCGACCTCATCAACGTTGAGGAGCGCGAGAAGCTCGCTGAGTGGGCTGGCCTCGTGCGCCGCGACGCTGACGGCTCCATCAAGAAGACCTTCAAGTGCTCTTGCGTCGCCATCCGCGACTACGGTGAGCGCACCAAGGCCCTCAACTACCTCCTGACCCAGCTCCACCAGTAAGCTCGTGTCATTGTCTTTTTCATGACACTGACGCACACGTGCGCGCCGAGGTTTGTAGGTGTTTGTCCCGACGCTGATGGACATTGTCCTCCCTCAGTTGTTCTCAACAGTAACAGGGATGAAGGTTTTTTTTTTTAAATTGTTCGCTGACAGGATACGAGGGTAGAGCCTCTCTGGTCATGAAGCGACATGAAATCAATGATCTTCTCTTTTTTTCTTTCTTTCTCTTTTTCAACACTCAAACAAAAAAAAAAAATGGTACTCTCACGGAGACAGACGGCTCTTCACACACGATACAGTGTCTGCGAAGACGCTGCAAAAGCAAATCAGGATGCACAACAGGATATCGCCGGTATTCGTGCCTGCGAGTGGATCCTCTTCATGATACGAACATCATCCCAGGAGTCCTGGACGTTTGTTCTTCTGCTCTGTATTGGTTGTACGCTGGTTATGTGTGTGTGTGCGCGCGCATCCCTTGTTTTGGCAGCTTTGTACCCAGGCAGCTATCAAGCAAGGGGGAGGGTGACCTTCAACCCGCCGTCGCCTCCACTGTCGAACTCCCTTTCTCCATCGACTTCTACCACTGCGACTTCTCTTCTCTCTCTAACACACTCTCTTCTATTTGTTTCCTCCTCTGTTCCCACCATCGCGTAAAACGAACACCTCACATCCTGTTGCCAGATCACTCGCTTTTATTCGCTATCCAATCACTACAATGGCTGAGGAGACCCCTGTTGTCGAAGTCCCTGTGGTGGAGGAGCCCGTCATGGACGTGGAGCCCGAAAGCCTTGAGGACGCCATCCGCATGGTGATCCGCAAGTCTCTGGAGGCCAACGGCCTTGTCCGTGGCCTCTCCGAGGTGGCCCGCGCTCTGGACCGCCGCACCGCTCTCATGTGCATCCTCGCTGATGACTGCGAGGACGAGGAGTACAAGAAGCTGGTGACGGCTCTGGCCAAGCAGGGCGACATCGACCTCATCAACGTTGAGGAGCGCGAGAAGCTCGCTGAGTGGGCTGGCCTCGTGCGCCGCGACGCTGACGGCTCCATCAAGAAGACCTTCAAGTGCTCTTGCGTCGCCATCCGCGACTACGGTGAGCGCACCAAGGCCCTCAACTACCTCCTGACCCAGCTCCACCAGTAAGGCGGGATCCCAGGTAGTGACGTCCATCAGACGCCGCTTTTAGCGAAGCGTTTGAAGCAATGAAACTCTTCATTTTCTTTTTCTCCGTCATTTTTCCAAAATAACAAAAAGTAAAAGAATCAAAACAACAACGTCGAAAACGTCAGCGAGTACCGTTGAGATCAGAGGACACACGATAGAGAGAGAGTACTGTACCGCACAAAATTATCTTTCTTCGCACTCACATCACTCTCTGTTCTGTTTCTTCCGCTGCGCGCCTCACCTCACCTCATACACTTGGCGTGCCTCACGCGCCGCCGCGGATGTGCACGAGGAGTAGATATGCGATATCGGCAGATGCGCGTACTTGATGCTGTGCGCGATGCACACTCACGTGTTCGTCTCTCTGCATTCTCTCGCTCACGCATGCGCTCGCACACGCACACACACAGCTCGACCCGCAATCACCTTCCCTTCGTTTCTCTCCGATGCGCTACTCTCTCTCCCTCTCTTCAATCATCACTTTTGACTTCTAGTATCTCTACCTGTTTTTGTTTTATCCCTCTCATCCTCATCCTCAGTTCGGTAGTGCGAGGTCGAGTGCGGTTGTATTGTCTTGATACGAGACAAGCAGGTACCGGAACACACACACACACACAGAAAGAATAATCCTCAATTACCGATTTGCTATTGCCATTCTCTAGTACAGCCCTTCATCTTTTTTTTTTTTTCTCTTGTCCCTTCTTCATCTCCTTCAGCCGCTCGAGGGGCCTGCGCTGCACTCCTTTTTCTCTTCCTTGTGCGGTCAGATCTTTTTGTTCTTGTTTTTCGCTCTTGACGCACCTCGTTTTCGCTTTTCTTTGCCCACACGAAGCGTCGATCTGCTCAGTCGCCACAATATTCACTCTCCTGCATTCGCACCTTCGAGTACCATCACAAACAAACCACCAGAAACGCCACCAGAGAGGACACCCACCCACACGACTTGCCGTGAAGCGCACGCGGTGATCATTGAGTACACACAGCAGCATGACGTCATCCCCCAAGCAAGGGCCGGCCGTCCCCAAACTACAGCTCAGCCATTTCGAAACGGGTGGCGGCTGGGGTCTTGGCGACCAATTCGCCCGCCTCCCTCCCGCCGCAGAGCAGGAGAAGTCTGGCGGCAATATCTATCGTGTTGCCCCGGAGGACGTCGATGGCCAACGAAGACCAACTGATGGTGGTCACGCTCAATCGGCTGGCCACTCACCAGGCGCGACAGCCTCACGACCCGCGATCCCGGAAACGAGCTACGTGCCTGGTGGTGGCGAGGAGGACGACGACAACACATTCATCGATCACGGCAGCTCTGCGCACGCCCCGATCACCACAACAAGCGCTGGTGTCGCGCCACACGCCGTCCAGGCGGTAGCAAACGCGCATGGCGGCACTTCACGGCCGCCCGTGGTAAAGTCAGCACCAGCCGCACACACGCGTCTTGGCAGCCCTCTGCAGGACTCCACCAGCGCCGGCATGGCCGACGGTCTCGCCGCCCAACCGACCTCTGCGCTTCTCGGCGGTCGCGGTGCCGCACACGGCATCAGTAGCAGCACCGTAGTCCCGACTGCTGCCCGATCTTCGATGGCGGCGGCGGCCCCCTCCTTACCCCCTCCACGTGTACACGGAACCTCCACCCCCTCCTCGCTGCCGTCCGCCGCATCAACGCGCCAATCGACTAGCGTCACGACGATCAAACCGCCGCCGACCACCATGTGGGACCCACCGCGCGTGCTCAGTCGCATGTCCTTGACACAGCCAGTGCGAGACATGGCGATTGACCCGCAAGGCGACCGCCTGTGGATGGCCGTCGGTGACGACCCCCTCGCTGTGCTCGAGCTCCGTGGCATGAACCTACATACATCCAAAACGCTGGACAACATCACTCAGGTGTACTGTATGGCCGTGGTGGAGGTCCCCAACGGGAGACAGACGTCCTTTAAGAACGTCGAGGAGAAGCGGCCCCGCAAGAAGCGGTCGTCGGCACTGAAGGATGAGTCCGATGGCACCGTACCATCCCACCGCTACGAACTCTGGTGTGGACTCGGTCGCGGCAACATCTCCATCGTGGACCTTGAGCACGGCAGTGACGCCGGCGTCATTTCCCGTGCCCACGGCCAACCCGTGCACAAGCTGTGGTATCTGGCCAACGGCAAGGTGTGGTCGGCCGGCCGCGACAAAGCCGTCCGTGTCTGGGACCCACAAGCGCGCCGGAAGATAAAGAACCGCAACATCGCGGCCATTCTTTCGGATCTTGTGTACGTTCCGCACACCCGACAGGTGTGGGCTACCGCGGACGACAACGTCATTCGCATCTACGAAGGTGGTGGCGACAACGCGACTCTGCAGCGCGCCGGACACGATAGGAACGACAACCTCGTGCGTACCAAGGGCGACATCAACGCACTCGCCTATCATGCGGAAGCGAACGTGGTGTGGGTTTGCATGGGGCGGACCACCGCGCTCATGGACCCTCGCACGTATGAAGTCGCCGTCACGCTCAACGCCTCCGTCTCGGCCGTGTCGTTTTACCAGAAAACAGCCATTGTGGCCGGCCAGGGTCGCTTCTTCGGCAGCGACGCGTGCTGCCTCGTCGTGCTGGACGTGACCGACCCGCTAAGTCCGACAATGCTTTTCCGCGGCATAACGGTGGACGCCGTCAATCGCATCGGCCTCCGGCTGTTCTACTCGACCCCCCTTGCCGTTATCGCACACGACGAAGGCAAGAACGGTAACAAGAAGCACAAGCTTTCCGTGTTCACCTACGACGAGACCGTCCCGCTCGGCACGTACGTGGAGTCTGAGGAGAGCAACCGTCCGCCACAACAGCGTCAAGAAACAGTCGGCTACCGCAACGGTGTGGGAAGCGCTCAACAAGCGGGACGCGCCGTGGCCGGTGCCGCATCGCTCGCACTCGCTGGTCGCCCCATATCGGCGGCAAGCACACCGCTTATCGCCGGCCACCTCGCCCTCGGCGCGTCGAACGCGTCTTTCGGTGCCCTGCCGGCGTCATCGACGGGCGGGCTCTCGGCCGCAGTGTTAGGCGCTCGTCACATCAGCACGACCAACATGCTCTCGCTCGCCGCCATGTCCAACTTGGGTGCGGGCGCCAACGTCGCAGGTGGCGGCGACGGCGCGGCGGGGAATGCGGCGGGGGGAGCGGCCGAGCTGGGCAACTCGACAGCGGTACTGGATGCGCCGCCGCCAATCCGCCCTACGCACCGCGAAGCAGAGTCTGTCATCATCACGCCTGGTCCCGCCGCACCACCGCGAAATTCAGAGGTGGTCGCCTCCCTCGCGAAGCTGGAGAAGAGGACGGAGGAAGTGTGTGGTCTGCTCACCAACGCCCGACGAACGGAGGGCCCACTGGCGGACCTCGCGAAGCTCCACGGAGAGGCCTCGACGTGGCTGATCGGATCGGATGTGCCGGCCTTGCTGCCCGTCTTGTCGCACGAAGAAACCGAGCGTATTGAGAGCGAGTACTGGACACCGGAAGGGTGTGTGCTGGCCACGCTGATGGCGCGCCTGCGTTTGGCAGCAACCAAGGCTCACCAACAAGCAGAGACAGCTGCGGCTGCGACCGGCGCCTCTGTAGCGGCGACTGCGGACGCGGCCAATCGCCGCTCACCGAAAAAGCAAACCAGCCCACAGTCGCCGTCAAGCTCCCTCTCCCTCGCCCCCAATCCGTCTTATCAGTCGCCGCCGACCATGAGCCTGCAGGGCGGCAGCGCTGGTGTGACCTCGTACGATCACGTCGGCAACACGCCGATGGCACTGGATGCCAAGTTCCTCACGGCCGTCGAATCCGCCGGCAACACCCTCTTGTCAGCCAACACAGGCATGCCTAGTGGCCGTCGAAGCGACGCGCCAGCATTGGTGGCGTTGGGCGGCGCCGGACGTGGAGCGGATGGTGCAGGCGCGGAGTCGATGTCGAGCGAGGCGGCAGTCCTCCAGTGGGTGGCGCAGCTCTCGCACACGTCGCAGGAGGAGCGTCGCCTGCATCAGCGTCAGTTGCAGAGCTTGCAGAGGCACAACAAACGCATCACGGAGCGCAACGCGTCCCTCGTCAACGGTATGACAAAGGTGTGTGAGTCGGTGCGGAACTGGGGTCAGCGTATTGCCGATGAAGCGGACGCCCAACTAACGCGTCTGTCCCCGCAAGCTAGTCTGAAGGAGGCTGATCATCAGCGTCTCTTGATCAGCATCACCCGCCGCTCCTCCACTGACCTGGACGATGTGCTGACGACCAGCGGACCACGCGAGATTCGGAACTTCGTGACGCGCATCCAGAGCTGCATCTCCCGCATCGTTGCCCTGCAGGAGAAGACGCAGCAGTTCTTCTTGTCGTGCACAACCGAGTCGCGTGCGTTGGCCGCCACCAGTGCCGCGGTTGGGACCGCTGGCAACACAGCCTCCACTGGCGCCTTCATCAACGGTACGACGACTCACGGCAGCCAAAACAACAACAACACGAGTGCCAGTGACGGCGGTGACATTCAAACAAGCACGCGCGCGGGCTCGATGACCGCGGGCACGAACCCAAGGTCTTGCAGTCAATCATCCTCACCTCCACCACCGTCGGCGTCTGTGCCCGCCTCTGCTGGGGCCACCGCGTCGATGAATATCCTCAGTCATCGCGGCCAACCTGATCAGGCAGAGGCGTCCGTCCTTGGTCTTGAGCGTACCATCGCACCCGAGCCCGCGAAGGGCACAACGGCCGCTGCGGCAGCAGACGCGGCCACGCCGAGTCCCGCCTCAACCAGCGCGGCTCTCTCGGCGTGGGCCGTCACAACAGGCAGCGCGGAAGCTATCATCGAGGCGGGTCTCGCCCCACCGCTCGCCCCCGCGCAGTTCGTCTCCTTCCTGTCCGACCAGGCGCGCACCTTGTTACAGAGGATCGCCGCGTTTTCTGTCAAGACCAAGCGGAGCGCTGATGTACACAGGGTGCTGTACGCCCCGTACTACGAGGCGTGCGCTGCCACGGCGTCCACCAGCCGCACCACCGCCAGCACCAACGCACGGACAGAGGCGGCTGAAGGTGAAGCGACCCCGCTGGTGTCTTGTGGTACGCCGGCCCCTGAAGTAGACCTGACGCCGATCCCTGTGCTTGATCTCGGCACCGACTTCACCACTTTTCCTGTTCTGTGGGATTTGGAGGTGGCGCACACCATGTATGAGCTCTGCGTGCTGGAGAGCCACACACTGATACTCGACGCACTCGCCAGTGAGGAAGGCATTATCCAGTGCGTGCCAGCTCGCGAAGATCAAGCGGGTCACGCTAGCTCGGAACGTTGTCTCGACGCGACCGGCGCCGTGGAGGCGGAGGACGACGGTCAAGCTCCCTTTCAACCAGCCGTCGTGGGCACAGCGGAGTACACACAGCGACTGGCCGATGAGCTCAAGGAGAACATGTCGCGCACCAACGGGCTCGCCATCTCCCTACAGAAACGTCTACTTGTGGCGGGTTTTTTTGAGGACTACGACTCCCCCAGCAGCCAGTCCGAGACCATCGACACCATCGTCGGCGTATCACGCCGCACCTCGGAGATGTCAGAGACCCTGGATGAAAAGGCGAAACGCATGCGCAGCACGCTCGCACGCACGCTAGAGAAGCTCACCGACACCGTTCTCCATATTGACGCCCAATCTGAGTTCGCACAAGGCCAGGTGCCACTGTCGTCTGTTTTTCCTGCTGGACATGACGATGGCGACGCCGATACCGAAGACGCTGACGGCACTAGTCGCAGCACGAGCTCATACTTCTCACCATCACCGGTTTTAGGGACTGCGGCAGGAGAATTGGGACCGAGAGGCCACAGCGTCTCCGACCCGACGCAGCCATCCTCGGCAGCGCCACCACCATCCGCGCCGTCGTACACGGTGCACACACCACCACCTAGCGCGCGACCTGTACGCATCTTCGGCGGGTTTCTGGGCATGGATGCGAGGCCGCGCGTCCACGAAGGCCGTCTGCGTGGCGGTGTGTATTGGGCACACATCTACCTCGATTTTCTCCAGCAGTGCCTCAAGGTTGCGAGCGACGTGTTGAGTCCGGAGAAGCTGACCATGCCGCGCGACAATTTCCTTGCCATAACGGAGATGATTGTGGATTGGCGTGAGCAGGTGGAGAAGATGGGCAGCGCGTGTCTCACCGTACGGAATACCCTCGCCACGACACAGTCCGATTTGGGGGATATCTTCACATCGGTCGCCCCGCATATGGGATACACCACCAGCGGTGCACCTCACGCACACGCCGGCTCCGCGTCCTTCTTTGGTCACAGCCAGAGCAGCAGTGGTGAGCCGTCCACATGGCTTCCTGAGCGTGCCGCTGGGTCGCCACCAGGGCAGCACCGCGATGGGGCCTCTGCGATGGCGGCGACGAACACCACCGGCCAAGGTGCTGTCGGCAAGTCCGCATCATCGCTTCTCTCCGCCGCGGCCGCGACGCACATGGTGCCCGCGTCAAAAACGACGAGTGGGGCGACGGATAGTGGATTGGGTGGCTTCTTGAGTTCGCCGATCGGCGCAGACTCGTGGTTGCGGTCGATGCGCTCAAGTACAGGGCGCCCACGTGGCGACGGCACCGGTGGTGCGTCACGGACGGCTGTGGGTGGACTGAGCGGTGCCGCAGGCAATGACCTCAACGTTGGTGAAGGAGCGAGCCCACTAAACATGGTCGTACGTAATAGTTTCGAGCTGAACTTGTTGTCCGTCTGTATGCGCATCTACCTGCATCAATCGTGTACCCCATCCCCGTCGTCACTGCGCGCCGCACGGTCCCTCGCGGATTTGGAGGGATTCATGCTGGTTCCCTTGCTTCTGCAGTCACACATGGAGCCTTCCCGCACACCAGCAGGTACTGGCAGCGGGAAGAGCGACGTAAACACACGACTAGGTGGTACCGTTGACGTGCCTAGCCACGGTGTTGGCAGCCGAGGCACCAGAAGTGCGACCGCGACGGGCGCTGACGTCGGTGATGGTGCCGGTCGTGCATCGTCCCTTTCACTGCACAACCATGATCTGGTGGACAGCCCGCACACACATCCTATCGCCGCGAGTGCGCTGGACGGCACGGCGGCGAACGACATGGACGTCCTCGATCGCACGCGCGTTGGTCTACAGGAAATCATCGCCAGCTTGGATGCCATCATTCTCAAGGTACAGCAGGCGCACTTGAACTGCCGCGCCGTGGATGCCCGTGTGACGGTTATCATCGAAGAGAACACGAAGCTCGCCGCCCTCGCCGACGAGCGGGTCTGGCTGGACGATAGTAAGGGTCGTGGTAGCTCAAGCACACGCCGTGGCGCCGGTGCCTCACACAGTGAGGCCACCTACTACGACCCGAGCAGCAGTACGACAGGCATACAAGGGTACTCATCCACGGAAGTGCGCTTGTCAACCGACCCGTTACTGCTCTCGCGTCTGAGTGGCGGCGGCGGCAGTGGCAGCAGCAGCGCACCCCTTGCGAACGGCTTCGACAGCGGCACGGGCGGTTACGTGAGTGGTGGTGCTGCGGAGGCAATGGCGAGTGGTGGGAGTGGGTCCTACGCGGAATCCTCGCCCCATCGCAGCATCACGCGTCATTCTCATCACCGGAAGTCATCAGAAGCGACAACTTCGGAGACGAAGGCACCAAAGGAAGCCGGCACGTAAATGAATGCGCGCACGTGGGCGCCCAGCTCGACTTCTCCCCTTCCCCACATCGCTCCACACCTGTGGTCACGCGTATTGTCGTTCTAAACTCTTTTTCTTATTTCTTCCTTTGCGTTGACACGACTCGCACTGTTGACGTCTGTGCAGTCGAGCGAGATAGCGCGCCATTCGTCGTGACGCGCTCTTCTCTGCACACGGTCTGTATGTGAATCGGTGGCCTTCTCCCGTTCCAGGGTGTTCTTTATTCTTGTTTTTGTGTGGATTCCGAGCATGCATCACGGATGTGCTTGCTTATCTTTTTTGTTCCTTGTTGTCCCTTTTGTCCTTTTTTCAAAAATGACTCTCCCTCCATGTTTTTTTCTCTTCTCGTTCCATCTCACACCGTTACCGACACAACAATCCATGAGAACCAGAACCCATCAAACACCCGTTCAATACAAAAAGCCCCCCCCCTTAAGACCATAGAGAGAGAGAGGAAGTTCTGTAGGAGCGGGCGATGACGCGAATAGTGGGATGGACACCCAGTGAGGCCGCGCGATTGTGGACGCTACAAGCTCTCAGCAACTAGCCAACACGTGTGCGATGCGTGCTCTTCACGACACGCGCAGCCCTCTTGTTTTTCGTCTTTGCTGAACCTCTTCTTTTTTTTTCTTTTTTTGACCTGTGCATGAGTCAGACGTGCGACGCAGTACTCAAAGAAAGAAGTCACAAAGACCAAAAAAAAGCCAAGACAGGAAGCAAACATCCCGCACGGACTTTGATCACGTCCCCGCAACGCAACCCCCCCAACTTCGCACCTCCTCCTTCAATGTGTGTGTGCAGTGACACCTCCGCTTTTTTCTTTGTGTCCGTCTGAAAGGAAAATCGCCACTGCGCTGCAGTTATTGCGACTGTTGACTTGTCTGCTCACGGCACGCCTCGAAGCATGTCGTGGCTGGATAAATACAAGATCCTCGCCTGCCGTATTAACCCGGTCGATTATCCGGACTACACGCGCAGTGAGCGTGTGTGCGACGTGCCAGGTCTTGTGCTCGGCGAGCACTACGCCGTTCGCGGTATCCGTTATGCGGTCACTGCCGGCTGCGCTCTCTCTGTCATCTATTATTATGGCATGGTGCGTCCCCGACTCGCGTTCGCCGATCGCTCGCTTGTGAAGCTTCACCACTATTTCTATCCCAGCGCCGGCTACACGACACCCATCGGCCTCGGCGGTGGGCTACTCTACGGTGTCTATGCGGAGGGTCAGTGGGTGGACGACAGCCGCGTGCGTCCTTCGGCGTCGCAGTCTGCATCACGCACGCACGACCCGGAAACGTCCAGCGCGCCGTCACCCTCGCCCAAGTATGCGTCTGAGCTCGCGCGGGATCGAATAAACCGTGAATTCCGAGCTGCTTGGGCTGCCTTCCACCAGTACGGCCGACGACGTCAAGACCTCGAAGAGGAACTTCGGAAGAGCCAGCGACAGCACGGCTCTTTTTTGACCGCATTGGGATGTGCCCTCGGTCTTGGCGGAACAGACACTGTTGCCATACAGCTGGCCAAACTCGGCTTCGCAGAGCCAAAGCAATGGGTCGACTTTGTCGAGCCCTACGGCCTTCTATGGACGCGTCTGCACTCCGCCGTGCACGACGCGCGCTTCTACAAAAATTACACCGGCCCAATTGTGGCGGATGCGACGCGCACCGAGGATGCCGCCGGAAAGACAACGCTGGGACGTGCGGTGGCCACGTCTTCGGGCAACCGCGCTGCGGCGGGCGTGTCAACGACAGCGAGCGGTGCCGATGCGTCCGTGACTGGACGCCCTCCTGACACGCCACTCTTCACAAAGGAGCAGGCCGACGTGGTCGTGAGTCGCGCGTCGTGTCTTAGAAACTCACCGGACGAAAAACGATGGTCCAAGTCCGCTGGACGCTTCGCCACTTACGGTATCGCCACGACGGTGTTGGCTTGGAACAGCGGTAATTTGTTGTTCCGTGTCTCGATGGGGCTCGGGCTGGGTGTGGTGGCCGGCGCGATTGTGTCCGCTACCCGCCTCGATGATGCCTTCAAGCACTTGTGAGAGAAAGGTGTGAGCGAGAAGATTAAGCACATCATTTCACCCATTCACAGACGCGAATGATCTTAAAAACAACAAGGACAACAAGGCAAAGACACCCTACTTACGCCCGCCGAACGAAGTGAGAGAAGACATGCACACACGTGTGGATTCCGCCTTGAAAATTTGTACTTCGTTCTCTGATGCATCAAGTGCACAGGCCGACATGTTTTTTTACCCCCCCCCCCCACCACACACACAACAACAAGCAAAAGAAAATGACTACACATACGCGAATTGAGAGGCGAATGCGCAAAAAGTACTCATTGTCGACACGTCCCTCATTCTTTTCTCACCCCCTTGATAGTCTTCTTGTGTTCGCAGATTGAGTGGACCAACGCACTTGTCCGGCACACATTTTTTTTTTCTTTTCTCTACCTCCGCTGCGTTTTTCCATATTGAGTGTATGCGCGTGTGCATCGATCGCTTGTCGTACAGACGTCCTTCCCACATACAGACAAAGGCACGTGTACCGTTGTGGACGAATTCGATCGCCTCCGTAGAACGCGACGTGATTGTGCGCTGATGCGCGCTTCTTCGCACACCCGTTGTGTGCACCTGCACGCGTCCGTACTCGGGATCGCCATGCTCTTCGCACGTCGACGCGGGGCCTCACTCGCGCGTAACCCACCACCCGCAGCATCTTCCGTGCCTTTCCTCACGCCCCTCTCGGAAGCCGACTCCGCCGCAACGCCAGCACGTGGCGCCTGCGTCATCCACACCGGCTACGCGCCACGCGTGAATCCCGGTATGTCCGCTGAAGCGGTGAGCCGCACCACCGCGCGCCACACAGTCCCTGTCGCCGCACCTGCCGTGTCATACAAAGTGACAGACGTGGCGGCTATGGACGCCATCATCGCCGAGGCTGTGCACGCGTCCGTGGAGGAGGTCTCTCTCCCAGTACCCGCGCGAGACAAACAGCGTGGCAATCGCAAGAAGAAGAGCGGTCACGCACCAGCAACGGAACGTGTGGCTGCCGTGGCTCACACCGCACTCTCCCGACGGTGGCTGGCCAGCTACCAGCAGGACAAGGGCCGCCTTGAGAGCTTGCTGCACAAAAAGGCCCCTATCGATCGGTACGTCGATCAGCTTTTTTATCCCGCGCTCAAGTACGGTTGCTTCGCGCTGATGGGATTGCAACTGGGCTTGTACTTCAACTGGATCTTCTTTGTGTTCGATTGGAACTTGATGGAGCCCACCACGTACTTCTTGGCGTACTCGGCGGTGTACTGCAGTTTAGTCTACCACTACCTCCGCTGTGGCTACGACGAGTTCACATGGAAAAACCTCTTTGTGTACTGGGCCGACAAGGAACGGACGAAAATGTGCGAGCGAGCGCATATCGACCTTGTCGAGCTGACAGCGCTGCAGCTCCGCGTGAAGACTCTCGAGGAGGAGATCGCCAAATACGAGATTCGGGAGTGATCGTCATTGTGGACAGGATGAGCGGATATCGATGTACTGTGTGAAGTGGAAATGAGAAGACACACGAAGAATACTTTCTGTGGCTCTCCGCTCGCACCAACCTCTTTTTTTTTTTTTCTCTCTCCGCCTCTGGCGTTGTCTGGTGCTCATCTGCGAGCATTTGCTCTGTCGAACCAGTGCCTCTCCTCGATCTGTTCAAGGCTTTGTGTAGCCTCTCGAGTGGCCCTGATCTCGCGCCCCCCCTCGCTGTGATGTGCTTCATCAAAGAAGAAGAAGACGAACAAATGCCACAACTCGGAAACAATCAAAAGCAGTAGCAACACCCCATCACATGCACACAACCGGAACATGATCAGTATTAAAGAGGGCTGTGTACACCCGCATCTGCCACGATATGACTCCTCAGTGGATCCGCTGCGTCTGCGATTCGCTGAGTAAGGAGACGTGGCGAGCTGCGTGACATCTGCAGATCGACACCAAATCGCTTGTGGCTGTGGACTTGTCGCTTACTCCCTCTCCTCTACGCACGTCGACAGTACTTCCGTTCATTTCTTCTTTTTGTGATGCAGCCATCCTCCGCTCTCGCCTTCTACACATATCTGCGTTCCTTCTTCTCTTTATTGAAAAACAAAAAAAAACATTTTAAATTGAAAACAAAAAAGGGTGAGCACGTCACAAGTAAAAGAAAAAAAAAAAGAAAAATTTCCTTTCCTCGCTGCTCTATTCATCACTCCTTTCTCCGTTTGTCGACTCGGTTCGACATCCTCGGCTCATCTTTGGCCTGTCTCCTCTTCTCTGCCGCTCTTGACACGACGCGCACTGCCACCTCCACTGGGCACTCTTGATTTATATTTCCCCTCTTTTACTTCTTGCAAGCACTTGTTGTCTTCCCTTGATACCACCGCGTCTGTTCATTCTTTTTTTTTTTTTCGTCGCACTCAACACCATGACTGCGAGTGGAAAAAAAGTTTCACCGATGAGGTCGAAACCGGCGTACTCGTCCGTCAAGGATGAACCCTACCTCGTCATCAAGACGGTGGTCGGCGAGGTGATGCCGGTAGCACAGGACGTGTACAAGCTGCGCGAGCGCTGCTTCCCAGCGCCACACTCTGTTCCCTCACCGACAGCGCTCGCCACGAAAGCATCCAGTGGTGGTGGTGGTGGTGGTGGTGCGGCTCCGCTCGGCGCGCCACCGCCGTTCTCGTCTACCGCGTTTCGTGACAGTGAGGACGCCACCGCGCTGCACGTCGTCGCCTACTTGAATCTGACCGCTATGGAGGCTTACATCGCGCAGTACACCGAGTTCGCCAAGGCACGGGCCAGTGTCGGCCTCGAGACGCTGCGCTTCCGGGGTCAAATGCCCGACCCACCAGCCGTCTATGTCGAGGAAGCGAGACGACTGCTGGCACAGCAACACGACTCCCCGCCGTCGCATCGTACCGTGTCTGCCCATGTGTCATCCGCATCGAAGACGACGACGGACGCCGTCAACGCGAAAAACAAAACACCTCCGGCACCGGCGCGGCAACGCTACATCCCTCCGCGACTGTACCCCATCGGTGCGCTGCGTCTTCGACGCGTCTCCCGCTGCCCATATCTCGGTCGCTTCTACATGATGATCGCGACGGTAGAGTCGCAGTGTGTGCTCAAGGCGTATCGCAACACCGGTGTGGGCGGTGCCCTGCTGGCCATGGCCGAGTGCGCCGCCAGCGATGCGTTTCATGTGCCGTACGCGTACCTCATGGCCCCGCTCGACGCCCGCATCTTCTACGAGAACTCGGGTTACGTCGCGCAGCTCGTGCCACCGTCGTCGTCTTCGCCGAACACGCCAGACCCCCGCGCCGTGCACGCCACGCAAAACGGCACCTCTCCTCGATCAGGGACACAAGACGGTGCTGCCGACGCTAACACCACTACCGTCCGGCCGTGCTTTTCGAACATGGCGCAGTGCGTCGCGGCTGGGTACACGCCGCGTGTGGTGGAGCTCTTCGGCCGCCCTCACCTCGTGATGGGCAAGGCCCTCGCACCCGCCAAGGACGCCCCGGACGTCTGTGCACCGGTGAGCAAGCTATGAGCGAACACGGCACACGACACAAATAAAAAAAGAATACAAAAGGTTGCGTGAACGCCGAAGAACGACATGAGCCGCTGCCCCCACAACAGGGGGCAACAAACACACCACCGGTACCCAGAGGCGGATCGGGATCATCGCATAAGACGAGCGCACACACATCACAATCATTGAAAAGAGAGCGAACATACAAAAGAAACGGACACGCATGCACGACAAACAACGCTTTGATAGCATGAGCGGCGTCTGCGACCAGTGATACGTGTGTGTGTGTGTGGGTGGGTGTTTTCTTCGTCTTTATTCCCTCTTCGAGGTTTTCGCAGTAGGTATGTGTGTAAACACGACTCCTCTCCTCGTGGAACTGGCGGAGACAGCACCCCCTTTTTTTTTTTACTCCTTATTTGAGCTCCTCGTTACAGCTCCTTGTTCACAATCAAAACAACCCAAAACGCGAACAACAGAGAAGGCACTACCGTATAGGAACACATGCTGTCCTTCTCACTCTGGCTCTCCCACACAATCACAACCAAGAGTATTCTTATCTTGGTTGTGTGTGAGAAGAACAACACGGTAGAGGACGTGTGTGCGCGTCAAAGGAGACGATGACGGGATTGCATCCACGCCTACGCTGACGTACGCATCACCCCCCACTCCTTCTCACGCTTCGCCGTTTCACCCCTCCATGTGGATTTGTTTTCTCCAACTTCTGACATTGTTGTGATTAGCCTGGCTCTCTCGATACGTGCTGTCGCACGCCTCTCCCCACACCCCTTTTTTCCTGTCATGCAGGGCCGAGACGGACGGGCAGGGCGTCGCGGTGGTGGCCCGTCGGCAGCCACGCCCGTCAATTACAACGAGTTAATGCTCCAAGGTTCGACACCGCCCGCACACTCGCCAGGTACCCCTAGCGACTACACCCCCACCGCAGGCGCGCTGTCACGCCGCGTTGGGAACCCGGGCAGCGACGCGCACGCGGCACCGTCCCGACTTGTCAAGGACACAGCGCGCACACCAGCGAACGCGCCCGCGCTCACCTCGTCGGGTCACCTTGTGACACGCGGGTCAGACGGGAGACCGTCTTCGTCATTTCGCAGTAGCCTTGAACGCTCCAGCGAGAAGAGCGGCAGTCCCGGCGCGGTCGGGCCACACGCCCTTCCCATGATGACGGGCTTCCTTGAAGGCCCTTTACCGCCTGAAGTGCGACAGCTGATCGACTCTAGTTGCCACGCTCAAGGTCAGCCAAGATCCGTGCAGGAGGAGGCAGAGCGTCAGGCGCGCCGTCTGCTGAGCACCAATCGACGCATCAAGGTATACCGTGAAGAGCTGCAGGCGGCGATGGCGGAGTCCAGCGACTTGGAAGGCGTTCTTGAGCGACAGCGGTACGTCACCGATGCACTACGTGGTGAGATGACGGACATCGACGCACAGATCGCGCGTCTTCTCCAGGAAAAGCAGCTCTGTGAAGCTCAACTCGCGCACGAGCTGCAGACGGAGGAGCACCAAGCCAACAAGCTCACTGAGGCACGAGAACGTGTGGCTGTGCTGCGGAACACGGTCGACAACATCGCCAATGAATCGCACCGTGGGTACTTGATGCTCCGTCAGATCGTACCGAACCTCAACATCGACAACTACACATGATGAGTGAGCGAGACGCGTGCGCGCGCGAGAGAGAGAACAAGAGTTGAGCTGCTGATTATCAGCGGCATAGAGACCCGCTTCTATACAATTAGATAGCCATAATTGCACATAAACACACATTCACACACTCACGTGAAGTTTCCGTGCTCCGATCAATTTCTTTTGTCAGACGTCGACCGACTACCGAACAAAAATCCTCAAACGAACACGTTGCACACAAATAAACCGAACAGACAACTCAACGTACGCGTGCCTTGGACACAACGCTCCCCCATGACCACCACTCGCTCAATGCCATCCTTCTCTTCCTCACTGCACCGTTTTTTTTTTTTTTACTTTGTCGCCTTCTCGTACCACCAAGGGAAGCTGGTGGTGCCTCTTGTCTGAACTCGTTTCGTTGTCGTTGTCGAGCCTATTTGCTTTTTTCTTTGTTCTCTTTTCCGTTTCTCCGTCCCTCGTCTTTGATATCCATACACACACACACACATACACCGCCAGCCGCATATTGGACCACAGGCCGTCATGCACAACGACTTCGATAAGATTGAGACGGAGCTGCGTCAAATCGAAGAGGACTTCGAGGCAGGTCGCATGAACGCTTTCGGCAGCAAAGCTTCCCAGGATGCCTTCATTCGTGAGCTCCATCGTATCGCGGATATCGAGTCACAGGTATTTTACAAGACGTGTGCCATCCTAAAAGCCAGCAACCGAAGTGAGCACGGCGTGATCACAAACATATTCGCCAGCGCCGAGGCTTCCGGCCAAGCTAGTAGCGCGGCCATGCCAACCAACAGTGGCCCCGATGTGGGGATGGACGGCTCCATGCGATTCCGCAACCGCTCCGCAAGCAACGATTACGGCGGTGGTGTGTCTCTCTCACCGAAGCCCGCCGGTGCGTCGGCGCTCCCTGTGCTGCGCCGCGGCGTACCCAATACGTCTGGCGGCGTGGGCTTGCCGCGACCACTCGGGCACGTGTTGGACGACAATGTGGCGAGCGTGCTCTCGGCCAACCGCGGGCTGGGACGTCGCAGCGGTGATACCGACAACAACGCCAGCGCGACGCTGGAGGGTGGTGGCGAGGATGGTATTACTGGGAGCGACAACTTCTATCACAACACGAGCTCGACGACGGCTGGCAGGAGCATCGGTGCGGAGCCGGTGAACAGTGCGGGTAGCTTTGATGGTGGCGTGCTACGGCCGGAGTGGGGTAACGAGGCAGGGTACGCCGACTCCGCTTTCGAAGACGTCGTTGGCCACTTCCGGCTAATGGAGAGCGAGTTCGAGTTCGTTGGTGAACATCTGCGCCAGATATCGAAGCACGTGATGCGCCTGAACGACATGTCTGATCAGGTGAACAGCACAGCACCGTCGAATACAGTAGAGCTATCCGCCTTGCGACGCGAGGCCACCCGATCGAAGCGACGTGCAGGCGAAGAAGACACCTCCTTCTTGGGCGCGGCGTCAAGCGCCACCGCCAACAACAACAACTGAAGATGTGAAAGGAGCCGCGTCGAAAGAAAAAAAAAAAAGAACATCCACAGCGCCACGCATGATCTGTGAGATACACAAGGACAAGTCGCGAAAGGTAGCTTGTCTTTTCCGCACTACTTGTTGTGACTCTGCCGTTTCGCGTGCACGGTGAGAAATGTGTGCGCACGTACTACGACGAACGAGCGAGACCAAAGACAACAACCACAGCTCAACACAGCTCAACACAATCCAACGCACGCGACCCGCACACAGCCTCAGCCTTCGCCCAGTCTTTGCTCAAACTCGGCTCGCTTCGGACGGCGGATCCGTTGTCATGCGCGGTAGCCGTTCTTGAAGGCCTGTCAAATGAATCGACGCCTGTTCGCCTTCAAGCCAAAAATGTTTTTACTTGTCATGTCAGCAACTCATTGAAGCCGTTACTTGTTTCCCCGCGCTGCGGCGCCCACACGGCATGCTCGGACGTCTTACTCGTGCGGGACGAAAACCACAACTCTCGAATACTTCCCCCTCCCTCTCTCCCACCTCCCTCTCTCCCCCTCTCTCTCTCTCTCGCTCTGGCGGCACAGTTTACTCTTCACGGAAGCAACAGGAAAAAGCGGGCGTATACGCGAACAACCAAGCTCCTCTCACCGACAAGCGACAGCTCGCTTTTGGAAGAAAGAACTATTCCGCTTTTTTCTTTTTGATCTCTTCGCCTTTTCGGCGACGCATTTACCAAGACACAGCACCGCATCTCAATCCCCCCCGAAAAGGTACGAGGCGACCTCTCACCATGTCTGTGGACGACGCTACCCTGTACAACATCCTCGCTGGCACGATGGAGGCGGACAAAGCCACTCGGGAAGCCGCGGAGCGCACGCTGAACGAGCTGTCCGCGACGCAGCCGGAGTTGATCGGCCGACTCATCCAGTTCGCGTGCCAGGAAGTCGACCCGCATGCCGTCAAGAAGGCGACACCGATCCTCTTGGCGGCTGCCATCCGTACACGCAACATGCTGAGCCGCAGCGACTGGAACAAGAACAAACTTTTGACGGAAGCGATGAAACAATCCGTCCGCGAACTACTCATCCCTGCCCAGTGCGCTGCGCACGTCCCGGAGCTTGTTCGACGCCAGCTGCTCTCCGCGACGTGTGACGTGATGACGTACGACTTCCCTCAGCGCTGGCCAAGTCTCATGACGGACGTGAACCATGTCCTAGACGAGAACATCGCACAAGTCCGTGCGGTGCTACAAACACCGGAGCCTCAGCGCGACGCGGTCACACAAGCCGCACTACACCGCGTGCTTCTGCAGCTCAAAGGCGGCCTCGGCGTGCTACGTGGCTGTTGTAAATTGTACGAGGACCCACTCAAGGTGGATGCGGCAGAGGTCGATCGCTTTGCGTCCGTGTGCTTACCGAATCTCGTGAACCTGTTCGAAATGCTTTTTCAACTGTGGAGCGGGGAGCTGCACAGTCTGCTGGAGGTCCTTCACGGCCAGCAGAAACCACCTCAAGGCACCCAGGCTGACCAAGCGCAGTCCGCACGCACCACGATGAATCCGTTTGGCGGCTTCGACGAGCAGCTCATGTCGATGGGCGGTGGTGTGCACTTGTTTGACTTCTCCATTCTCCTCTGTGAGCTCTCGCACTGTATGCGACTCATCTATAAGTGTATGTGGTCGTTTTTGGCGACGCGCTGGCCGCAGTGCTGGTGTGAGGAGCCCGCGTTTCGCATTTTCTGGCTACACTGCATCGATGGAGTGGAAATGGCGTTGCTGAACGCTGTTTGTCCACTCACACGGGCGGCACTCCAGTTGTCCCCCGTCGTCGACCTTGGCGAGCACTACGAGGTCTTTCAGACCTCACCGGTCTGGCGTATGGGCAAATGGACGGCCAAGATTGTTCACAAGCTCACGCAGGAGTTCGCCGCCCCGAAAAGCTGTGAGCGTCGCGCACGCACCGTCGCGACGCTGTTCGAGAAGAGCTTCCTGACCGGCGCGGCGACGCAATCGCTCGAGCTGGTGCGTTGGCACGCCTCGCCGATGCTGCTGACGTCGAAGGCGTACATCATGTCCTTGGAAACGATAGACATGCTCGTCGCACACAAGCGCCTCTACACCACGCTGCTCTTGCCGCACGCCGAGGAGCTTGTGACGATGCTCTTGTTTCCGCGCCTCTGCTTCTCGGATGCGGACATGGAGCTGTGGGACGCCAATCCGGAGGAGTACGTACGCAAGCAGACCAATCCCGTTGGCGACCTCTACAACGCCAAGGTCGTCTCGTGCAGCTTGATGATGTCCCTGACTGTGCCCACCAAACCGTACCACGATAAAAACCTCCTCGCCGTCGTGGTGAACTTCTTGATGAACCAACTTCAGGCGTATTCGGCCAACGCGAGCCAGACGTCGACGGACGATTTGCTCTCCGGTAACGCCGTCATGGTGGAGGCTGCCCGCAGAGTCGATGCCGCGCTCTACTTCCTGTACCATTTCAAAAATGTGCTTTTGTCCATGTCCTTTGGCGATGACAAGCTCGAGTACGTCTTGGTGCATCACGTCACGCCGGCCCTGGGCTACCCGCTCGGCTTCCTTCGGGCCCGTGCGGTGCTGGCGCTTAGTGTGTACGCACCGCGCATCCAGTGGAGCAGCCCCGACGCATATCAGACCGCGCTCCGGGGTGTGCTGCCGCTGCTCAACGACCCGGAGCCGCCCGTGCAGGTGCAGACGTGTACGTGCTTGTCACGACTTATCCGTCACCCGCACGCCCGCGCGGTGATTACACCGTGTATTGCGGAGATTATTCAACACTACTTCCAGGTGATGCGGATGATGGACAACGAGGCTGTGGTGCGAACCTTGCGGAAAACCATTGCCTTTTACCACGACACGCTATCGCAGTGGGCGCTGGACCTCGCGGACATGATTGTCAACCATTTCGCGACCGTACTACAGAACGTGACGGGTCGCTACGATATCCTCGAGACCACAACCGCGGCGACCGCGACGTCGACGGTGCATTCCGACGCTGATCTTAGTGGGAAGAAGCCGAACAGCGTCGGCGCTCTTCTGGAGGAGGACGACGGTTTCGCCGATGTGCTGCTCGTGGCCGATGAGCTCATGGAGACGCTGTCGACCCTCGTGCAGTCGCTGCCGCCGAGTGCCTACACGGTCGCGCGGGTACAGGCGGCGCGGGCACAAGGCCACACCTCGGCGCTCGAGGAGGTCGCACAGAGAGATCTTTTCGTGCAACTGCAGTACCGCCTTGCGCCGATGCTCTATGTGATCCTGAGCTATCAGGGCGGCAGTACGTACGGCTTCATGGACCCCACTCTGAACCTGCTGACGACCCTGGTGGCGCGAAGTCCGATGGTCGCCGCCCCGCTGTGGCGTCTGCTGCCTTGTCTCCACGCTCTCATCACGCGACATGGTGCCGTGGATTACTTCAGCCAAATGCTCGCCCCACTCGACAACTTGGCGAGCGTGGAGCCCGTACTGTTTCTCTTCGCGCCCCTCGCCTCACTCTGCGAAGTGCCCGTACCTGTGCTGCTTCTGTGCGCCAACGGCGATGCCGCGGCGGCGGAGGTCATGTCGCAGCACACACCCGCCCAGTTTGTGCAACTCATGTGTGAGGCCGTCCTTCAGGCACCAAACTTACGTCAGCAGGAGGTCGTGGCTGTGCCGAATATGTACGCCTCACTTTTGCAGAATTACTGGGCCGCTGCGCGTGGGGTGGGCTCCACGCCGACAGACAGCGCAGCCGCTCCGCTGAGCGCGCGCACGCTGCTAGCTCGCACAGTGGCCGGCTGCCCCGACATGTCAGCCCGACAACATACACTTGACGGGCTCGTGGAGTACGTGGGCACACAGGTGTTGACCCTTGCGGCCACACGCCCGAGACAAGCGCATACCTTCCGCCTACTCCTTGCGAATAGCATCTTTTCCTGCCTGCTTGTCGACGCACAGGCGACGCTCAACTTGATGCAGCGCTTACAGTGCACGCAGTCGTTTATCGAGCAGTACGTCTACCTCATTTTGAACAAACCGGCCTTACAAAGTGCACTGCGCCGATACGACCGCACGCTGTTTGTGCTGGCTCTCGCGACAGTCACTGTGGTGCTGGGTGAGGTGCTGGCGTCGGGAGACAGCCAGCGCGACGCCCCACACGCGGCCCTCGCGCAGGTGCTGCAGACGGCGCTGTGCGGTGTGGTGCGGAGCGGTGTACTTCAGCACCTGGCCGAGGCGGAGGTGGCGGCGACGACGGCAGAGGTGCAGACGCTGACCAAACGACACAATCGCCTCGCGAAGCAGCAGCAGCAGCAGTCGCGGCCGGGCGTGGATGATGGGGTCGCCATGGGCGATGAAGACGAGGATGAGTGGGATGACGAAGACGAGGATGACAGCGACGATGAGGATGGCGGCTGGCTCGACGGTGGCGACGACGACGAAGACGCGGATGGACTTGTCGATGGTGATGAGGATGACGAGGATGTCTGGCAACAAGACGCAGAAGGTGCTGCGGCGCGGTGGGATACTCACTCAGGCCTTCAGGCGGATAGCCATCTGCAATCGATGATTCGCCAAGCTCAGGCGATGCGCGAGGGCAGAGGTAAAAAAGCCTCTGCCGGCGCACCAGGCGACCTTCGCGATGGCGGTGCAGATGATGACTTCGACGACGACGGCGAGGATGAGGACGAGAACCTGCTTGACGAGGACGGTTTCACCAGCCCTCTTGACGTGGTGAACGCGTGGGATGTGTTGGTGCAGCTGGTGGAGGTGCCCGATGCAGAGTCGCACCCTGTGCTCGCGCTGCTCTGCGATCCTCAGCTCACCGCACAGGCCTCTGCTATTATGCAGGCACGCGAACAGGTGAACCAGCTCCTTCGCGTTCAGAACGAGCTGCGTGATCTCTAACGCGGGCAGCCACAGCGGTGCCATGGGATGTGCATCTCTTCGGGAGACCCGCCTCTGTTTTTTTTTTTTTGTTGTTTTCCCTCCACGCTTGCTTTAAACATGTTAACAACGTCTAAACACAAAGTCAAAACCTCCTTATATATATAAAAAAAAAAGCTGGCATCGACACGCGCCCTCTACGCGAACAACCAAATTGCAAGTGGGCGCCCGTACTGTGGCAGGGGAAAAGAAGAATAAGAAGAGCGAAACGCTGGAACAAGCGTCGCGAGTGGCACACATTTCTGAAAGATGCGACCGTGCTCGCAGAGACTTTTGACGTGTGTGTACTCGATATTGTGCGTGCTCACGTGAGTGTTTGCTCCACAGTAAATGCCACAACATACCGGTTTGTCGGTATTTTTTTTCCCCTTTCTCTCGTTTAATCCGAGACCAACTTGGATGTCAAGCGGGCGAGACTGCGTTCAAGCGGGGGGAGAGTGGAGGCTCCGCAGCGCACGTCCACAATGGAGCGCCTCGAAGGGGGTGGGTGGGGAGGGGAGAGCACCTCCAATGGACGTCATCACAACGACGTGCTTTACCCGGTTTTGGTTCCTCAGATGCATATTCTCCCTACATCACCCGACATGTGTGAATTTTATTCGCTTCATCTTTTCTTTTTCTTTTCCTCTTTGTCTCTCTCCAGGGACAAGTTGAACAGCTCGGTACTCACCGATACGAATACACACACACACACACACGCACGTGTCGGTCGTGCTGATCAGTGCAGACTGCATCTGAGTGACGGATCCATTCCCTCTGCGACCCTCTTTTCCCCAACTTTTTTTTGTTTCTCCGTTCACGAAGACATTATCGCCGTCCGAAGGAGAAGAACAAGTCGCACGAAAAGAAAAAATAATAATATTCGCTCAACTCCGCCGAACACAAGACAAACAAAGAATATGCCTTCCGTCAGCAATACAGCCGCCAGAGTTCTTGGCATATCGGTCACGGCGACCCTGTTCGTCCTGTGCTTTATCGTGGAACTGTGGGAGTGCTACTTGAGCTATGTCACGCTGCATCTCTTCACTGGCTCTGTGCTTTTTGTCCTGTTCGTCTTTTTCTGCGGGTCAGCGCTGCTGAACGCGTGCTTGGTGATGGCGCGTGATCCAGGCCAAGTGCCGGCGTGGCTCTCCGTAGAGCGCGTGAATGCTTTCGTAGCGGGTGAGCTCGAGCGCCTCGCCTCGGGTCCACGCACCAGCGGGAGCGCGGCAGCCGCAGAGGAAGGAGAGGAAGACGTCGCTGAAAGACCGCGAGCACCGCTTCCTGTCGTCGGCGAACGGCGCCCCGATCGTATTGCCTTTGCCGAGGGCGCGGACGTCGACACAGCAGATCGCGCGCGCGCCAACGATATCCTTTCGCAGTCTCTCCAGGCGCGCGCAGCATACGAGGACGATCCCGCGACCGATGCGGGTTTTGACGGCACCGACGATGTCATCGACTTCGAGGCAGACAGCGCGCCGACGCACGCCTTCGGCAACACGGCGTCGGCATCGGCTGCCGGTGGCGCCTACACCCCCTTCCCCCTCGACCGTCCAGATCGCATGGAGGAGCGAAGACAGCGAAAACGTCGCCACGGCCTACGCATGCGCACCGTCGCAGATGTAGCGTACGAGGCACTCTGCCGGCTGCGGTCTGGCGGCTCTGAAGACCCGTCGAGGACGAACGACCTACTGGTTCACACGCCTGGAGACGATCAGCCGGTCACACGGGATGATCAGATGCAGATGCTTCTTCTCGGCGCCAAGCGCTGCCGCCTCTGCCAGTGCTACAAGCTGCAGGAGACGCACCACTGCACTAGGTGTGCGCGCTGCGTGTACCGTATGGACCATCACTGTTTTTGGCTCGGCTGCTGCATCGGCACCGATAATCAAAAAAACTTCCTGCTCTTCCTTGTTTACATCTGTGCGGCGTGCGTGGAGACATCTTTACTCAGCTTGTGGGTCCTGTACATCGGACGCAACGCCTTGTTCGAGGAGGAGTACATTAACCTCAACTTTTTTTTGGCATTCACTGTTGTGATGTCCTTCGGTTTGGTGCTACCACCGTTCACGCTCCAGCACTTCTATGACCTCGGCCGGGGCGAAAGCACACTCCGCGCGATGCGACGGGAAGAGCGACAGGCCATGCGGCAGCTGGCGCGCCGGGTGGTTGAGTCCTCCATGTACGAACCTGTTCTTGAAGAGGACGACGGCAACGCACCACTCCTGTTCCGGTGGGAAAATCTACGCGTTGCCTTCGGTGTTGGCCGTGTGATACCCGACTGGTTGCTGCCGACACCGCCTGAGCGGTCATCGAGCGCGGAGACGGAGGCGGCGTTCTGGACAGAGGTGCGTGACATGGTGGAGCACCAGGTGTACTCTATCGCAGACTCAACTGGCGAAGGCAACGCGCATGCGTCGGGTGTGAACCCGCACAGGCCTTCATCGCGACGTCAGCCTGTGGCGGCCGTGCTGGTCGACGAGGCTAGTGATGATCTCATGAACGTTCAGATCGATCTAGTCGAACCTGACTTCCACGTCTCCGCGTTGTCGGAGCACACGAAAAGCGTGAACCAACCCTCTGTGGCCCCAGGCCTGCGCGATGATGAATCCGCACCGCGTCCACAGACGGGCACAATTGTGGGTCCACCTCGTGCCTCAAGCGATGCGCCGTCCGCGAGCAGCGCCACCGTTGGCAGGGCCGTGAGCAGCAAGACGGCAACTTCTCCTCCTCCTTCAGGAGATGATGCTGTGCGTGGCGCAGAGGTGAGTGGTCCTCAATTGGCTGCTGACGAGCTCCCCGTGAAGAAGATTCGTCACAAGGCGGATTGACGCGGTGACCGTGTCGAGACAAGGAGCGAGAAAGCGAGGGAGAGAGAGAGGAAAAAAAAAAAAAGAAAAAAAGAAAAAAAAAGAAAAAAGAAGATCGACACCTCCCCACAGGATCGCTCTGCATCTTTATTTTATTTTATTTTATTTATTGCTTGGGCTCATTCTTCCTCACTTCTGCATCATTTATGTCTTCACTTGTGCACGCGCGTGTGCCGTTGCGTCGCCATCTCCCTTCGTCGCGTCCTTTCTTTTGTTCTTCTTTTGTTCTTGGTTTCGCCTCTCTCCACTATTCGGCGACCCTCGCGTGTGAGCGTGCGAGCGTGAAGTCTTCACCTCTTCCCTTGCCCCCCTCAGTGATTCATTAACCTTGCTATTGACTTTAGTTTTATCGCCACATGGAACAACATCAGCTACAACAATAACGAAAGGAGGTACACATAGGTGCGTCCTTACATGTACAAAATCAGACATTTCTCCACGCCTCGAACGAACGGGAGAAACATTGACAGGCATTTGTCCACCGTGCTGCCAGTTTAACACACTTGTGTTTTTTTTTCACAGGGCTGACTGCCTACCCCACTCCCGGCCATGCTTTGACTCGTCACTGTTCTCTCGCCTACGTCACGTCTTCCTCCTTTTTTTTTTTTCTGTCTTACGCACTCACACACACACACACACCTGCCTACATGTACGGGAGAGAAGAACAATCATAACTTCATACATACAGCGCTCTCTTCCTCGCTTATCATGGCCTCAAACTCAGCGATTAAGGCGCTGATGGACCAGCCTGTTGCTTGCGTCAGCGTGACCTCCCTGTCAATGGCGGCTGAGTCCTTGAAGGACTACGCGGTGGCATCCCAGCTTGTCGCGTCCGACCGTAGTGTCTGCGTGGAGCTCATGAACCGCGCGCTCGCCATCGCTAATGATGGCACCAAGAACACGACACTGCGCACGGCGAGCCTCGAAGTCCTCTACTGGCTATCGCGTGTACAGGATGACACGTTTCGCCAGAACGAGCTGTACCGCTCTGTGACGCAGCTCAACCAGTCTTTTGACGATCTCCTAGAACAAGAGATGGAGTCGTTCGCCGCACAGAGAGAGATGCTGACGGTGCTCCTCCAGCGCTGCACAAACTACACCCGCCTCCACGCTGGCGACCTCCTACAGCAGATCTGCGGAGGCTCCGAGGGCCGTCTTGTCACCATGCTGGTCTCCATCCTCCGCAATCGCAGCTACGAGTGGCAGCTGCTTCACGCGACAATGCGCTGCCTCTACGAGCTGAGCACGCCGACGACGTACTTCACCGCCGATCCCAATCCGACCGCGACGATGCAGACGACGAGCGTGACAGCGTTCCAGCAGAAGATGGCGACGCTGTTGCAGCAGTGCGAGCGCGAAGAGCTGCTGCCGACCCTCTTCCAAGAGCTCGTCGAGCGCTGGCAGCTCTCCGGGCAGAACCGCAACTCGACCGGCGGTGCGGAGGGCTTGGGCGGCCTGGCCTCCCCTGCGACCCTGGGATCCGTCACGGCCCTCACACCGATGCAGAAGTACGAGCTTCTCCAATGGGCCGTCATGATCCGCTACGTCGCCATCTTTGTCAGCAACCTCGTCGAGTTCAACGCGGACAAGCCACAGGCCGCGACCGCGTTTCAGCAGAGGCTGCTCGCCACCACACAAGGACAGTCCTTTGTCGGTGACGTGCTCACCCCGTACGTGATGGCGACACTGCACGCCTGGGAGCGCGCCCGTGCCAACGATGAGATTAGCGATAACACTCCCAATAACGCCTACCTAAACTCTAGCGTCGCGGCATTGCGATTAGCCCGGCTCGCGCTCTACAAGCAACCGACCTCTGTTCAGCTGACGGACAAGCTGCTGAGCGCGCTCGCCTCGCTTGTGCAGCAAACCACGCGACTCGAGCCCATGCTCCGCGCGGAGTACGTAGGCATGCTGTGCCTCATCTACGTGGTAGAGTGTTTGTGCAACATCAACGCACGGAACATCACGACACCAGTGAACTTGGCCGGGTCGCTCGACGTTTTGTTGAGCACCATCGCGAATGACAAAAATCCCCTGAAGCCCGGCGTGCGGGTGACCGCGGCGCAGGGATTCACCATTTGCTTTAGCAAAGAGGACTCCCCGTACTGTGTGCGCACCAACGAATCGGTCGATCTTCTCCACGAGAAATTCGCCAGGGAGGAACAGGAGCTGCGCGAAGATGCGGAGGCGTACGAGGCGATGGAGCGGCTGGAAGAGCAGCTGGACACGCTTCAGGCGGTGATCATGCAGCTCGCACTCGGGCACCTCCTTGGTGAGCTGGCAGCCGCCGGCGCACTCTTCGGCGCTCCCGCACCGCAGAGCCCAAACGGCGGCGGGATGCGTGCGCTCGAAGCTGGTAGCTCCCCCTCCGACGCCGCTGGTAAAAAGAAAAAGAAGAAGCACCCTGTCGACTACTGCTGTCAGCTGACCGGCAAGCTTATGAAGGAGCCGGTGGTGCTGGCCAATGGACACCGATTTGAGTACGATGCCCTCCAGGATGTGATTGACAAGGTCGGCCATGTGGACCCCATCTCGGGCGAATCCATCGAGGATGAGATCGAAGTCGACACTGCCCTTCAACAGGAGATCGCCAAGTACAAGATCGCGAAGGCGGCTGCCAAGTGAACACACACACACACACACACACACACACGCTCCGCAAGCGGAGAATCGTAACTTTTGGCCCATCCGTATTGGATGCGGACACGACCGTGGACGGTGACGTTGGCGACAGGACCAGACAACGATTGTGCATGTGTGTATCGTGTGTGTATCATACAAAAAGATGATACACACACAAGAGGTACAAGGAGACTGCCAACGGAAACCGATTAAAAGTATATATATTAAAAAAGAAGAAAAAAAAAAGAAAAGTTAAAGCAACATCGGTGACAAATCACATATCAAACTTGAAAGCACGACATTTGTCTCTTGTACACATACCTGCCTTTCGCTTCGAACAAGTGTGTGACTCTCCGATACGTCGGCGTACCTGTGCGAGTGCACGTGCACGGCGACCGACTCAAGACAGCGATACCTTGTCTGAACTCTCTCCATCGCACTTACACTTTTTTTTTTCCCTTTTCGACGGAGACACATGACGCGCCTTTCACGGGGAAGGGAAAAAGAACAGTGGACATGAGCCCATATTGGTCTTTTCGTTTCCCCCCGGTGCTCTCTTTTGTTGACGCTGTCCGCGTGCTCTCTCTCTCTCTCTTTTCTCATCTTATTATCTTTTTTCTTTTCTTGTTCTCTTGTGCATTCATTTATGTAAATTTGTTCTCACATACGTCTCTCCTCTTCATTTATTTGTTTGCATTGTGAGGGCCGATGTGTGTTTGTGTGTGTGTGTGTGGTACGCCACCACAGACAAGTTCTGATCATGTAAGCTTTGCGTTGTTGTTGTGTTTTGTTACCATTCGCAGTCGATATTGTTCTCTCTTTTTTTTTTCTTTTTTTCCCCCCTCCTGCTCGGTAGAGACGCCGGCAGATCACAACGCACCCGTCAATGATGCGGAGACATGAGCGTGCATATTCCTTCTTACTCATAGGATAGAGAGCGAAGTGCATTAAAAGAAAAAAAAAAAAGAAGAGCAGCACCACTAGCTGCAGACAAAAAGAAGGGAACCGCTGACGCACAAAAGAAGGCGCCGCCACGATAGAAACAAAAACAAAAACGGAAAACGAAAAAAAAAAAAAATGGTGTCAATCGATGAGCCAACACCGACGAACGCCTTCGTTGTTTTTTTTCTTCTCCCGCACACCCAGAACGACTCACATGAGGAGCGTGGTTGTGTCAGCACATGCGAGGGACACAAATCAAATGACTGCTCAAACAAACAAACAAACAAAAGTGCTAGCTGCTCACTGTCTTCACTGGTCCGACGCCATTGTGTACACGAACGCTCATTTCCATTTCTCATCCTCCTCCGTCTCTCCCTCCTCTCTGTGCTTTTGTGGACACACACACACACACACACACACACGGCTTTTTCTCATCGCGACCAAACAAAAAAATGGCGGAGCACAGAAAACCATTGTATCTTAGTTTGCGATTCCCGTGTGCTCGGTATTGGCGAGGATATTGAATCGCCCTTGCCGTACTCACTCGTGCGTCTCGTCTTGTTCTCTCCCCCCTTTTCCCGGTATTACGGAAAGGAAAAAAAAAAGAGAGCGAGAGAACGGGACACTCACTTCGTAAAGAAAATAATAGCAGGAGAAACAAACAAACAAACAAACAAACAAAAAAGAAACTATTTGTCGTACAGATACGCGAGGAAGAGACACGCTCAAAGAATCCTATCCTACTTTGTTCATCGCATTAACATGGCTCCGCCGCCCACATACGTGATGCGGCGCGTGGCGTGCGTTGGTCTTGTCATTGCCGCGCTCTGCCTTGTGTGCACGCCCATGTTCGCACGCGCAGAAGGTATGTATGAGAAGGACCCGATGTCTGACGAGGAACATCAGCGTGTTGTGATCTCCACGATTGACCACCACTCCTTCTCACTGCCACTTCTCCGCTACTACTTCGGCGCGGAGGAGGAAGAGGATGTGCCCCATTGGCTCTCCTCCGGCTCCACCGTGATCACAGACAAGTACGTGCGCCTCACGCCGCAGGAGACGAGCCAGACGGGTCACTTCTGGAATACGCAGCCTCTCGACATGCACGCGTTCGAAATCGTGGTGGGCTTCCATGTGTTCCGGGAGCAGCCTGGTAAAGGTGCGGATGGCTTCGCGATGTGGATTGTCGATTCGATCCCACGTACGACTGGCATGCTTTTCGGGCACCCACCCACGTTCAAAGGCATTGGTCTGCTCTTTGATGTCTACGACAACGACAATGGACGGGACAACCCGATGATTAGCCTCATCTACGAGTCTGGCGCGAACCCACCCAGGCGGTACTCGCCGCAGCGCGACTTCCGTGGCGAGACGCTGGGCAACTGCGTTTTTGACTTTGTGAACCAGAAACCACCGGCGAAGCTGGCCACTGTGCGTGTGCGGTACAACGAAGGGACGATGCAGGTCTACGCCTCGAAAAACCACGGTAAGGACGAGGTCCTGTGCTTCCAGGTAAACCAAAAGGTACCTTTGGATGTGGACAAAACACAGTACTTCCTCGGCTTCACAGCCGCCACAGGTGGCGTGTCAGAAATTCACGACATCATCTACACGCACCTCTCGCCACTCACGGATGTGCGGTACACGCATGATGTCTACGAGAGCAAGGCCCCAGCCGCGTACGCCGGCGCGCACGGCTCGATTGAGATGAACGACGAGGCGGCAGCGGACGATGACGACGACACCGCTGACGATCACGACGCGTCGCAACGTGAGGCTGCCCGACTAGCGCAGCTCGAAAAAGAGCTGGCGGAGCTGAAGAAGCGACAAGAAACAACGGCAGCCCCCACCCCCACCCCCACGACCCGCGCGCCCGTTCGCCGCACGCGTAAGCCAAAGGCCACGCCGAGCCCGACGACCACGACGGCCGCCCCCGAAGTGGAGGAGGATGACGACGAGGAGGGAGAGTTTGAGGAGGAAGACGAGTACGACGAAGAGGAAGAAGAGGAGACGACCACGACGACCGCCGCACCTCGCCGGGTACGCGCGCGCACCGTCAAGCGCAGGAAGAAGTAAGCACACACAAACACGCACACCTGTGCGAGGCGGTCACGAAGAAGAAAAGAGGTCGTGTCGTTGAAAAGGACAAGTGCTGCACATGAAGTGAAGTGACAGCCAGAACAGAAGTCACAACAACAATCAGAAAGGAGTGAGTATGGCGACGAATCACACAAGGAGGTAGGACAAGCGAAACAAAAGCGAACCACTGCACAAGATGGAAGAGGACGTGCGGGGACAATTCTCTCTATGCTGTGCTTTTTCTCTATCCTCTTTTTCTGTTTGTGCTTTTTTACTTGTCTTCGCGGCGTCATTCTTCTTGTTCCCCCGCGCTCTCTCTGCGCTTGCTGTTCATGGCACTGGCGCTCTGTTTCGTTGCTGTGGCCACGCCCCTCTTTGTTTTTTCCCTCCGTACTGGGCTTTGACGGTGACGACAAGGTGACTTCCCATTATGAAGGTAAGAGCAACAACAGCAATAACAAAACGAAAAAAAAAAATAAAAGATAAAAAACGTGACGCATACCAATGTGTGCATCTGTCCATGCACGGCACGATGCACATGAATCATCGCACGAGGCACCACAACCGGGCTTCTTGTGTCCTACCTCCACCGCAGAATTCTTTGGTTCAGCGCGAAACCGATGGGCAGCGCGAGACTTCTGTAGAGGACAAGTAAGGCACAACCAAGCACACCGTGGCGCCTCGATGCGTTGACGCCTTGTGGTCTTCGGCTGAGATGTGATCGACCAGACTCACTTTGATCGCGTTCGCACGCACAGACGTGTGTGTGTGTGTGTGCGTCAAGTACCACGGAAAGGAGAAGGGTCAGATTGACCGAGTTCCACACTCTCTCGAACGCCTGCCGCTCCCCATTCCACACTCTGGACATTCATTCCCCTCTCTCGTGCGCCTACCAACATTTTCTGTGTGTATCGTTTCGGTTTTTCTTGTCGGATGGCTCGGCTGCCACACACGCACGTGTAAACACACAACTCTTGAAAAGATCACGGAATAGATTTGTCATTGCGGTGCGTCTTGCTTTGCTTTTCTTTCCTTTATTTTGTTCACGTTACCCATCTCTCCGGACAGAGGCATCCGCGACCCCACCAAGTCCACAAACCGCGCCTCGCTGTGCTTTTCTCGATCGCCCACGCGCTCGACAGCAGAAAGCAACACGACAATTGAACAGGCGTACAAATGGGTCGTGGATACAGCGCGAGCCGCAGCAAGAGTAATCGCCCGACGCTGCGCACGAAGCGGGAGCGCAGCGCCTCGATACACGATCTCCGCCGTGAGCTGGACGCGACCAAGAAGAAGACCCCGAAGGGTTTGTCCGAAGAGGCCACAGCGGAGACGGACAGCCACGTGCAGATCGCCGCGGGTGTGACTTTGCGAAAGATAAAACGGGTGGTGCGTCCAGGTGTCTCAAGCAACACGACCACCACATCGGAGAGCGCGACCCCTCGCTCCCGCGCTGCCTCCAAGGTCGCGCCGACCTCTGCCAACGAGGAGAACAACAACGAGTCTAAGAAGGAGGCGAAAACACATTCGAAGAGCGCCGCTTCGCGTGTTCGCTCCATGTCTCTGCGAGGCCGCATCGAGCAGATCGAGGATCAGCTCGAGGGCGATGATGTCTTTGAGGCCAGCGAAGATGAGAGCAGCACCATCCGCGTGCAAGACGTGATGACCAAGTACAAAATGGCGGGACGCATCGTTGACGAGGTGCTTGACCTCCTCGCGATTGCATGTGTACCCGGCGCGAACACGAAGGCGCTCTGCGATCAAGGCGACCTCGAGGCCCTCAGCCGTCTCAAAGGCGTCTTCTCAAAGGCAAAGAACGAGGACGGCAAACGCATCGCGAAAGGTCTCGCGTACCCCACAAACGTCTCCGTCAATGAAGTTCTGTGCAACTACTCACCGTACCACGCGGAGGATGCCGTGGTGCTCAAGGCGTACGATGTTGTGAAGCTTCACTTGGGCTGCCACATCGACGGCTACCCCGTCAGCGCCGCCCGCACTCTTGTCGTGCCCGCGCTGGCGTCCTCATCCGCATCAGCCTCGTCCCCTTCACCGGCAACGTCCGCGCCGGCAGGCCACCGGCTGCGTCCGGAAGCTTGTAACGCCGTGGAGGCGTCGCGCGTGGCTCTGCAGGGCATGATTCATCTTCTCCGCCCCGGCACTGTGAACGAGGACATCACAGACTTCGTCGCACGCGTTGGTGGACACTACAACGTGGAGGCTGTCGAAGGTGTACTCTCGAATCGCACCAAACGCTACGTGCCGGACGGCATGCAGTGCATCATTGGCCGCCGCGTCAACATGACGAGCCCTCAGCAAGACGTAGAGACGTGCGAGATCGGCGCATTTCAAGTCTGGACGCTCGACATCGCCTTCACCGACAACGAGTCTTTCCGCATGATGACACACCCGGACCAGCCGACCCTGATGCGTCGAAGCCCTGAAGAGTTCCGCCTCGATGCCCGTGTGCAGCACGCCAACGCGGCGCTGAAGGAGGTGACAGAGAAGTTCTTCTGCTTCCCCTTTCACTTCAAGCACCTCGCCGAGCCGCTCAAGGGTAAGATGGGTCTCAGTGTGCTGCGACAGAAGGGGGTCATCGATCCGCTACCCGCACTGCGCACCAAAGGTAGCCGCGGCATCACTGCTCGTTTTTCGGCGACGGTCGCCGTGACCGGCAAGCGCATTGTCGTGCTCTGTGGCGCGCCACCGGAGGGCCCCATGACGCCTTCCATCGCGTGCCTGTCGGAGGAGCTGCACCCGTTGCCGATGCCGGAGGAGGCCACGGAGGTGATCAGCCGCTCCCTTGAATTCGCGACCGCCGCAAGCAAGAAGACCGCTGGCCCGGCAAACGAGCCGGCCCTGAAGCGCCAGCGCCAGGAGGAGGTGGCAGAGAACGAAGAGGACGCGTAGTCGAGAAGTCAACAATCGAGGAAGAAGTGCACGCACACCCACACAAACACACACACACGCACGGGCTCTTAGAGTTTCTGTTGAAGCTATAATACACGAATAACTAAAAGCAAGAGAGCGCACCTTTTTTTTCTTTTTTTTTTTTAAATTTCCTGGAGAGAGATGATATTGTTCTACACCGCGCGAACTATTCCGGAATGGTTGTCTCTCTCCGTACGTGGCAGCAGAAGCACACTGGTGTTCTTTGCTTTGTCTTTCTTTTTGTTTTTAAACGCACACGCGCATACACCACTAAGCAGCAGGTGCTAACAACGGATACACCAAAAAGAAAAAAAAATGAATATATGCAACAAAGCAACAGCACCAACCACACCAATACGATGTGGTGACATGTTTTTTATTATCTCTTTTGTCCCTTCACCGGGCCATTCGCACAGGTCCGTTTGTCTTGAGAGCAGCGTGCACGCCTTGAAGTCCATTCCCATCGTGGACGAGAGTACCACCGCTGTTTTTCCCCCGCCTGGCGTGCACTCCTCCACCCCAGCTGCTTGGCACTTCGTTCTCGTGTTTACACTGGAGTGACAACAGCATCAGGAGAACCCCAAAAGAGAAAAAATGTGCTGTCGGTGTGCGTTTCACCTCAACCTGGACGTTGAGCAGCCATTTGGCATTTCGAACCACCTTTGTCTCTGTTCGAGCCTTCTTCTTCACATCCTCGCGTTTTACGCATCTCCTCTTCGCCCTCATCTCACCTCCATTTCGATCGCACTGCTGCACATTCAAAAGTAAACACAACACAGAAAAAAAAAAAAGAAAAAGACTGTGAACACAACACCCACACTAGCACACGTTTTGCACACGCAGATATCTACATACACACATAAACGTACATAGAAAAGGCACAGACACGTAGGCCTCATTCGATATCAAGCGTATCGACAAAACAAGCTGTTCCTCCATAGATTTCAAGCTGACGTCTTCCCTCTCCGGTTTCGACAGCGCGACTTGATTCGTTTTTTTTTCCTTCTTTTTCGTGTTGAGCGCGTCTGTCCGTGTCTTCACTGCGCAGCGACGCGACGCTCGCTTCGTTCTTGTGCTCGCTTCTTTTTTTTTTTTTGGCGAGCACGCGCATATGTGAGTCCGGGTCAGCACGTCCGCACACTTGTTCTTTCTTCAGTCCTAGCTCGCCTCTTCTATCGCGCTCATGCCTCGCCGGTACACCAAATCCGACGCCTCAGGGCGTCGAGGCCACCACACCGATCCTCAGAAGCAGTCGGCCGCACACACCCGCACTGACCTCGGTGGGGACAGCCAGAACTATCAGGCAGGCGCGGCGCACGAGCTCAGCCACGCACATACCTACGACTACCAGTCGCAGCAGCCACAACAGCAGATGGAGGAGTACCCTCCATACAGCTCGTTCACCGCATTCGCTTCTGAAGCGGCACAGGACAGTGCCGACGATGCAGAAAGGATTGGCCCCAACAACACGACGGCGAGCGCGCGGTATCTCCTCTCTCGCCCGGCACCTCTGCAGACAAACACCACTGCCGCCGCGGCGTCCAGCGCGTCGTTCCGCTCTGCTCAGGGTGGCAGCGGCTACACGACCGTGAACACAAAGCGAGCGTCGCAGCATCCACAACACCAACAGTCGTCATCGTCGGTGCATGTGCTCGAGCCCACTACCTCACCTTCGCACTACGGCCGACGCGACTCGCTGAGCGGCGTGTGCGATCCGCCTGGGGCGAGCTTGTCGCAGCTGTCGCCGATCATGCCGTCATCCTACACGTTACCTTCGCTGAGCAGCGCTTCCCTACCTCTCGCACGGGGCTACAGCGCCTTCAGCAGTCCCACAGCCACCGCCGTCGCCGCGCACGCCGCGCGCGCCAGCCTCACCGGGCTTACGTCAGCCCCACGCTCGCGTGCCGCCGCCAACACGGCTGGCTCACCACTCGGCTACACCTCCGCGTTGCCGTCGTCTGTCGCCTCGTCGACGACCCTCGCCGCCCAGGCGGCGCGTCTTCAGCGCATGAACGATGGCTTTGTCCGGGAAGACACCGAGCTCGAATTCAACGAGGACCTCGCTAGGTCTTTGCCGAGCACCGCCATCGCCTCTCCAAGTTTCGTAGCGTCGTCCTTCTCTTCCCCACTCTACGCCATGCCACAGTACGCGTCCGCGGCTTCAGCGGGGACCTCGGGTCAATCTTCTGTTCGGCCGCAACCGGATATGCTCCGTCGTCATGCGGAGCGCGCCACCACCGCGCTGTCACCGCTCGTGAGCACGGCCACCAGCGCCGCCCCGGCCAGCCTTAGTCCCGCGGTCTACGGCCCCTCGGAAGGGGTAGAGCTGCAGTTCCCCCAGTTCGTCGACTTCGCCTCGCGCACAGAGGCCATGCATCCCTTCGGTCTCGATCAGGTGCTGGATGTCGACATCGTCGAGCAGGCGGTGCCGGCAGCGCAGGGGGTAGTGGACCCCGCATACATGGACGCGCCCATGTCCGCGAGCCACGACCCTGCTGAGGTAGCGATGTTTTCTGCTTTTCAGGCAGCGTACGCGGAGTCGGAGGTTGGGTGCGCGCCAGTGGAACCCACCATGCCAATGCGTGAGCCGTCCATGACAGCCGCCCAGCACGCCCTTCCGACGACGACAACAGCGCTGGTGATGTCGGCGAGTGGATCGATGGTGCCCCCACCACGCTCACGGACGTCTACCGGACATGGCATGAACACATCGGGGGAAGCCTTGACGGACGCGACCGCCACATCGGCGCTCGCCGCCGGAGACGCCACACCAGAGCGAACCAAGCACGACGTCAATACGGACGATCCTTCTCCCCGTCCGCACCTACCCCCCGCCGGCGGCAGCGGTGGGAAATACACAGCCATGCGTCCCGCCGAGTACAGCCACCACCACCACCACCACCACAGCAGCAGCGCGGCCGCCACTGCCTTCGCGCTCGCGACGCGCCCGTACGCGTCCAGCACGGTGGCGTACATGAGGGATGCCGGCGAGCCTACGGACGCGGACGCGATTTCCCCCTTCGATGCCGCACATCTTCGTGCGCCACAAGACCGCCCTCTTCACCACACCCCTCTCTTCGCTGACGAGGCGCCTGCGCGCGCGACGACGACGGCGGCGACCGTCGCATCAGACGACACGCGCGCGACGCGTCCACAAAAGTCACCCGCGCTTTCGCCCTACAGCCCACCGTGGACGCCCGCTACCGGCTCGATGCTCAACACCGCGACGAATGCGGCGGTGGCCAGCACACCAATCTCTTTCCCCAAGCGCGACGAACGCATCGATGCACACAAAACACTGCAGCAACAGAACGCCTTTTCCAAACCAGCTGTGCCTGCGCCAGGCACCGTCAGCGCCGCCTCATCCGCCTCGCAGCCAACGACAGCGACCAAGTCGAAGTCCGCATGCGCGGACGCGACGTCGACGCGCGGCGGTGACGACTACGATCGCCACGCGGATGCCGACGGTCTTGCCGGTCTCACGCTCTCGCAGCACCGCTCCAGCAAGAAACTGCAAAAGCAAAGGTCGTCACAATCGAAGCGCGGAACGACGGCCGCGCTCGGTGTTGACGACAGCGAGCACGCGTACTCGCCTGATGCGGCCTCCGCGCGCGAGACGCCGATGCGGAGGGCACCGATGACGCTGGTGGGCACGGCACTCCAGCAGGCTCTCGACGAGGCACAGTCCGAGGACGACGCGGTGCGCGTGGTGATGCCGAGAACCAACGATCGCGCCAACGATCAACTGCCGTCTCAATCGTCTCAGCCTGTCCTTGGCCAAGCTCTGCGTGCGCTCATGCAACAGGTGAAGGCACAGCCGCACCAGCAACCTCGTCACTTGTCGCAGCCGTACGAGTCAGCGCAAGGTGTCGAGGACTCCGCGGTGCTGCACGTTCAGACCACCAAGACGACGTCCAAGCGCGGCGCTGAACCACTCGCTGACCACGGCAGTGACGCTGCGATCTTTACCCGCCCTGACGGCGTCCTTCGTTATGCGGTCACTGTCGTCGGGCACATGAGCATCACCTCCGAGATCTTCTCCACCGCTCCCGTCGAGAAGGGCAGCTACGTCTTATACGAGGCCGACCGCGGCGAAGACATTGGCTGCGTTCTCGCGTGTCAGAACGTGGAAAACAATAACGCCAGCGGCACGCCGGACGCGACTTCCAACCCCACGGGTCTGCGGACGCTGGGCTCCTTTCAACGACATCGCGTGCCACCACACGTGCTGCGCCGCGCGGCACCGGATGAGATCGAGGTCTGGCTTTACGATCAGGTCGAAGAGGCGCGTGCGACACTGCCGCTCTGCCGCGACGCGGTAGAGCGCGCGCACCTCCCGCTGAACGTGGTCGGCGCGGTGTACCAGTACAACAGAAAGAAGCTGACCTTTTACTACGATAGTCAAGAGCGCGTGGACTTCCGTCAACTGCTGCAGACGCTCTTCTCACAGTTCCGCTGCCGCATCTGGATGGAGAAGATGCCCGTCTCCGCCACCTGCATGGAGTCTTGAGCGCGGAGAGACAACAGCTTTATTGTTTGCGTCCAAGCGTTTATGTTTCTTTTTCCCGAAAAGGATCGCCGTCAAACATGAGAAACACCCACCCACCCACACATACACACAAAGAAAGATCACGTCTGAGCTTCAGGAGTGAATTCAAAATGGAAAGGAGAGCCTCACCTTGGCACGCTCACGGTTTCAACGCGGCGCTGCCGTCCTCTCGAGAAGCGCCAACGACGAAACTCACAGGACGTCGCGTCTGGTCGTAGAGTACCTTATCGATGCTTCTTCTCGATGTTCTCGATGTTCTCTCTTTTTATTTTATTTTATTGAATTTCACACAGACGCTGCCGGATGCGTCCTCTTCTCATTCATATGTCCATGTGAGCGGAGGCAGCGCTGGACGCGACAGCAAGACGTAAAAAAAAAAAAAACAAATCGTACAAGAGTAAATTTGAATAAACACGTGATGTGAAAAGAGGTCTAATGAGGTGCGATGCGCGCGAGCTGAGAACAGCAAAGCGCACAAGAGCGAGAGGCCAAAGACGAAAATAGTAGCAACTCTCCGCCTACAAACACTCTTTGACCATCATCGGCGCTCACACGCCTTGCTTCAGGAATTCGTTTTGACTCTTTTCTTGTACTTCAGCATCAGACAAGTAACAGCCTTGCTGTTCGCTCCCATACCAAAGACAAAAACAACAACAAACAAACAAACAAACAAAAAAAAGACGCCCTCATTGTTTGTGAAAAGACGACTTCACAAACCGATGGGTGAGAGAGCGTCAAGACCGAAATGCTTTTTTTTTGCTTTTGCTTTTTCCATGACATTGCGTGTTATCTCGTTTTTTTTGTTTTTTTTTGTTTTTTTTTCCATTTACTCATAGACACATGACGTTGTCATGGTATACACACACACCAGAACCTTCTCCGTGATACGTTCTTTCGGTGTTTCTCTCGTTCTTTTTATTGTTCCTCGTTTGTCCAGACCGCGGAGACTCATAGAGCGACACGCACAGCAAGAGGGAGGAAACAAAACAACAACAACAAAAAGGAAAATCAATGAGCGCGTCAAACGGAGAGATGCACTCACACGTGAATGGTATGATGTCCACGAACGACATCGGAAACAGAAGTGTGTGTCAAGATCTCCATCTATAGCACTCCTCATTCCTTTCTGTTTTTTTTTTGTTTTGTTTTTTGAAACACTTGGCATGCTCTCGCACATTCACTACACATTTTTTTTTTTTTTGATCGCCCACGCTCGCACCAACGCGCGCGCGGCTGACATCCTTCTTATACACGCATCGTTGAGGAGATCAAGTGACTGCCCTTCTCCCTTCTCGCGTCGTTTTCTGAGGTTTTTTTTTCTGTGCACACCAGAGACCAAGCCAAACACCTGACACGCGTCACAGAAGGAAGAGGAAAAGAGCAATCACCATTCCGCGCTCGAACACACGTATCGTCACACGCTGCACCGAACCGGTGAGAGACCTCATCTGTAGTGAAGCCTGGGACATTCCCTTATCCCTTCATACCGAATTGTGCTTGATACGTACGAACACAACAAAAAAATAAAATAAAACAAACAAACAAACAGAGAGGAAAAAAAAAAGCAGAGATGATGCGCGATCGTCGCACACAGCTCACTCGGGGTGAAATTTGCCTAAGAGGGTGTCTATCCCACAAGGAACAACGTTGGCGTCTCATCGAGAACACGGTGTGGTCATCTCTTTTCCTGCTGACAGGTGGAGAGGGGCTACAGTACCTCCCACCCCCCATTTTGCTTAACCGCGCGTTTTTTTTCGTTCGAGACACACGCCTGAAAAGTCACGGACTGGACACCGAGTCTCTCTCTCTCTCTCTTCACTGTACAGACCGCATGTGCACGAAGGGCCGCTTTTTGTTTGCTATCTTCTCTCGCTCTCTTGTCGGCGCGTGCATGAGCTCCTTTTGGTGCGATCACAACCACACAAACATAAACATAAACACACACACACACCCCACCCCAATCCTCTGCTTCTGATTCTTTCTTTTCGCCCCTGTCGCGTACGTCTCACCACGCGCATGCCAACATTTCCTCGTTTCCTTCTTGTTCTGCGTTACGTACCGAGCGCAAAGGTAGAGAACAGTGTTCGCTGGTGTGTGCATTGAACACAATTGACACACACACACACACACAAAAAAAAAAAAGAGCATATTTGGAAAAGAGGAATTAAGAAACCAGACACGGGGCGTAAAGCTGATACGAAGAAGCAACGCCGACGGGGACAACATCACGTGTTTGGACGCACAACAGATCGGACACGATGCCATCACCACCCTCTTCACCCGCACCGAGGGTACCGCCGAGACACACAGCCACCGTCACTGTCCGCTCGTGCTTGATGTCACCGCCATCAAAGTCGATGGCGACGTCTTCCTCCTTTTCCTCAGACACACGAGACGCTAAGAAGCGACATTACGTGCTCACTGTGGAGCTCGACAAGACGGTGCCAGCGGGTCTCTTGACACGTCTGACAGTCCAAGAGCTGAGGCGAACGATCGAGCGCGTGTTGTTTCCGCGTGAGTCCTCGCCACCTTATCGACTATGCTGGTCGGCACCGCGCGCCACGGCGGCGATGCAGCTGTCCTCATCGCACACAACCCGGACACCGATTTCACTCGCCTCGTCGGATGCGGCCGTCGTCTTCGCTGCCGCAGGCGATGATACAGTGCGCGTCTGGACCGATGACGCTTCCTGGTGTTCTTCTTCGTCGCCGCGACTGGACGGGCGAGGCGCGTCGCTGTCGTGGACGGAGGGGGAGCACAAGGTGCCTGCCGGGGTGGTCGTGGAGGTCTACGCCGGCGAGGCTTCCGCGAAGGTGGAGGATATTTTCCCGGCTTCCGCGGCCACAGCGCCAAAGACGCGTGGCGATGACGACAGCACTTTTTCGTCACCACGGAAAACCGATATCGGCGCGGCGCCACAGGACAGCGCCATGTCTAGTCCAAAGCGCAGCACGAAGAACGTGTCCTTTGTTTTCGACGAAGCTGTCGTGCGTGCACAGGAACCACCGCCACACACCCGCACCTCATTTTTGGGATCATTGCATGCGAATTCGGTATCTGGACGATTACCGCTGCGGCGCGCGCCACTCCGCACCGCGGCGACAGCCGTCACGCCGGTGCCGAAGGAGCCGGGAGAGTCGGTGATGCACGACGCTATCGGCTCCGCACAAGCACAGACGATGCCGTCCGTGGAGCGATTTCACCGCACACACACACCTTCGCCACTGCGCGATGACACCTCCGCGACAGTTGCGCCGCCTGTGACGATGCATCGTACCGCGCCGGCCCCTCCAGCACCCGCGTCGCCATCGACCGCGTCCTCCACCTCGAACACACCTTCTCGTTTGTCGTCGTCATCCTCGGCCCCTACCTCGCCGTGTGCGTCCGTGCCGCCGAGTGAAGGCCCGCACCAACAGCATCCGGCAGCCTCGCTACCTCACGCCAATGGACCGATCGCCACCACTGCCCTTGTCGATCAGACCCTGCCGTACACGGAGGCCTCCATTCTCGTCTCCACCACCGTCACGGAGTCGGCAACGGAAGTATTGAGCCGAAGCGTTGAGCACCTGACACAGCTCACGCGGCAAGAGGAGGTCTCAACATCTTCGACGGGAGGACGGGACACACGGCTTCAGTCACCCGTGTCTTCTTCGCGCTCCATGAGCTCACCCGCTTTTAGCAGCTTCTACTCGGCAACGCTCACGACCACAACCACGATCCTCAACACCACAACAGAGAAAAGTCCACTGGCACCGCGCTGTGCGCACGGGGCCGCATCATCCAGTCTCGGCGCTCCCACATCACAGGCGCGGTCCACGTTTTTCGATCGCACGCCGCAACAGCAGATGACCACGGACAGCACACACACGGCAACAGTGACGACGGCGACGACCCATATCATCACATCAGCGCGGCACAGCCCCACAGAACCAGCATCACGTTCGTACGCGGCGGCTAGCCCGACACCCACGCCGTCACGCACGGCGCATCCGCCACCCGCGTCGACAACGTCAGCGCGAACGCCACGCTCACGTCCCTCTTGTCTGCTCTCACCGCTGCCCATTGATGTCGAGGATACGGATGACGAGGGTGAGATGGGTGCGGCGTCGGATTGGATGTCCACCACGCGCACGACGCCTACCGCGACGGCAGCACGCACCAGCACAGCGACCACACACACTGGCTGGCGACGTGAAGACCGTCAGCTGCGCTACAGTGAGTCCCCTCCACCATCACCGTCTCCATCGACCGGCGCGGGCTCCCTTCGCTCCGCGCCACATGAGGATGACAATGTCGACAGCGTGCGCACCAGCCGCGATGTCCTGCGAGCAGCCGAACGCGTCTTGTGGAAGTACAACGTCTCACTGGGCACTCAGCCTGACAAGAGGGACGCGCTGGCATCGGCCACCACCACTGCCACCATTCAAGAGGAGACCGGGAATCACATGGCCTCTCCCTCACCACACGCGCCGTCCTCGCCTCCACCGTCAGCGGCCCTTGTTTCACAGCTCGACGCGCTGTCCGCACTTGTACACCGCTACCATGCACTGCGCGCGCAGCAGGTCGCAGAGCAGGAGGCCTATGAGGCGGAAAAACGTTACTGTGCGGCGCAGCACGACAGACAAATGAGAGAGCTAACCGATTTCGTGACTGCGCAGACGGCCGCGTGGCAGGCCGAAGTCGATCGATCGGCCCGCCGCACAGGCGCGCTTGACCGTGCATCCGAGCGGCTCTCGACGCAGGAGGCGACCGCCGCAACGCGCCTCGCGAAGCTGCAGCGGCTCTCTGAACAGGCACAGCACGCGCTGACACAGCGCTACCAGGATCTCGCGCAGCTCCCAGAGAGGTTTCTCCGTGCGAAACAGCGTCGCGCACTCATGGCGCCGCTGGCCGTGACGGCAATGAAAGACTCGCCGAGGTCGCAGCAACCCCGCGAAGTGCAGAACGCGCGGTTGAAGGACGCACAGCACGTGTTGACACTTGCCGGCTTGTTGGTGTCGGAAACAGCTTTTATGCAAGACGATGTCGCCTATCTGGCAGCCCTGCGCTATCGCGGCGCAGAACAAGCAGCTTTTCTTCGCACCTTGACGACTTCGCACGCGAAGACCCAAAAAGAGATGTGTTCGGCGCGTGTGGCGAGCTCACTTCGGCCGGTGTCACTGCGTGCCGTGCCGGTGTGCTGCGCTTCTGTGTGTGTGCCTCCACCACTGAGCGCGTCCTCGGCGTCGTCGACGTTGTGCCCGTCGTTCACAGCCTGGTTGGCTGGTATTCCATCCGCCTGCCGCTCGCCGCTGATGCACATACGCGAGTTCTACCTCTCGCAGGCGTCCGTGCGCCAACAGCTGACCATGAACCAAGGCTACGGCGTCTTCGTCAAAGCGGAGAAGAGGGAAGCGAAAGGAGCACAGGCGGACAGAGACGACGAAGCCCCGCGGCACGTCATCTGTACGCGTCGAATCACCTTGTACGACCCAAGGCGGCGTCTTCGCGCGCACCACCACACGCAGTGGCAGGGGGATGGCGAGTCGATGGCGTTCCCCGCCATTTACAGCATGCCCGACGGCTTTTGCACATTTGACGCACGCGATGACGCACCTCGCGCTGCTCTCGCGCACGCGCTCGCGTCTTTGTTCCGCCAAGAAGTGGTGCCTGTTCTGTATGAGCTGATGCGCCACGGCGAAGCCGTCCTCGGCCACCACGAAGCGATGGCACGCGATGTGCCGGCGGGCCCGTCGAAGGCAGCCATTCTCCTGTACGGCGCTGGCAAAACGGGGAAAACGACGCACGCGTTCGGTCTCGCACCCGATGTGGCTGCGCTTGATGGCGTCTCCCCGCAGTCGCACGGTCGTGACGATACCCGCGGTGACGACACACTTCACTTTTCTCTCAGCAGTGACAACAGCAACATCGGTGGCGATGGCGAAGGTGCCAGTGAGACGGCCACTGGAAGCGAAAACAGTGATTCCAACAGTAAACAGAGCCACCCATGGGTCAAAGACCCGCCGCTCGGTTCGCCGTCCTCCGCTGTGTTCAGCGTTGTAACAAGTCATAGTGAGCGTGCGAGCACCACGGATTTCGTTTTGGAAGCGGCCTCCCTCGCCACATCGCCAGTAGGAGCGCATAAACAAGAAAAGAAAAGGGAGAAGGAGGACGGCGCCATGTCGGCGAACGCACCGAGTCCAAAGTCGACGTTGTCCCTCCAGTCCAGAGAGGAAGACGCGACCTCAGTGAATTTGACGGGCTTGACACCTCTACGCGAGGTCGCACCATCGCGAGTCGCGGAGATGGAAGAAGGTACGCAGCAGCTGCCGCATGTCCAGCTTGGCAGCCCCACCGCCACGTCGACAGGTGCGGCGAAAGCACGGACAGAGCCCACAGCACCGGTGCGAGCACCGGCTGATGGCGTGCCCATCCCTGGTGAGGTCGAGACCCAGCTGGCGGCGCTGACATGCGGATGGGGTCAAGCGGAGGGCGTACTGCCCCGCACTCTCGCGTGGCTGCTCGCACGACGACACCCCTCGTCGTCGAACGCACAGGGACGCGTGCATCGCGTTGAGCTTTCAGCGGTGGAGGTGTACCACGATCAGCTGTACGATCTCCTCGCTGAGCCGCTCCCCCCACCAGCCCTCGCAGCATCTCCAGTCGGCAAGGGCGCGGTGAAGGAGGCACGACCTGTGTGGGTCGCTGGTGCGCCGTCCTCGCCGCCAGCGCAGCCGCGGCACCCATCTCACTTGAAGCCGTTATCGTTGACGCGCGCTCGACGACGTGGGGCCATCCGCGCGGAGGGGAACAGCGCAACGCATGCAGACGCGTCGTGGCATGCGACGCCAGGTGGCGACGAAAGGGAGGGCGTACGTGACGATCAGGCCGAACGCGATGGTGAAGAGGACACGTGCACACGTGATGGACTGCCGACGACCCACGAAGCGCTGTGGGCGACCGGTGCCCGCCGTGTCATCGTGAACTCGACCGCCGATGCGTGTGGCTGGCTCCAGGTCATCGCTGACCGTCGCTGCTGTGAGCAACGTGCCACTGCGGCACCCACGGCGACGGCGGCAGTGTCACCGCAGGAGGCCCGCACACCGCACGCGACAACAACGTCAGGCGCCGTGACAGCGAACACGCCCTTCCTCAGCAGCCACGTAATCGTGCGTGTGCATGTACAACTCATCGCCACGCCAGAGCGTCACGAGGCGAGTGAACATGAAGAGCAGACGGCCAAGACGCGCGACGAGGCAGCGTGGGTCAATGATGTGACGCGGAGTAGCACCGCCGCGATGCGCGCCGAGTGTACCCGCCTGCAGGCCAACCCACTCCGCGTAGCACTGAACCTCACATCCAATGGTGAGGCTGCCGTATCGGAGCCGACAGCGCCGAAAGCAGCCACATCAGACGTACGTCGTCCACGCACGCGCTCGTCTAGACCGGCACCGCGCACACACAGCTTCGTCATCACGTTTGCCGACCTTGCTGGGAGCGTGCGACAGGATGCGTTCACACAACTCCCCTCGACGCGTGCCGCGCGTGACGGAGCGCGGTGCGTGCGGCGTCAGCTCAATGCACTGCGTGACGTTCTCGACGCCATCGCTCAGGCAGACGCGACCGCTGCCAGGGCGAACCAAACGGTGCCATCGGACGATGATCTGCTCACAACGCGGTACGACCACGCTCTGCCTTCTTCCGCGTCCTTTTCGGGATCGCCACCACTTGGTCTTCACCGTCGTGGCCCCACAGTGGCAGACTCATCGCGTGGAGCTACCACGACCGATAGCGCGGCGATGTGGGACCCGCTGCGAGAGTGGTCCCTGGCCGTCCCGAAGCTTGGCGAGGGCGTGCTTCTCACCACCTGTACGAGGCCGCTCGTCGTCGCGGACTGCCCGCTGCCGCATCTGGAGTCCACGCATCCGGCACCATCGGTACGCACAGGAACGCACTTGAGGACACCGCATCGAACAGCAACCAAGGCGGCGGAGTCGATTGCGCTTTCCTCCATCACCAGCGATGGTCTCAGCGTGACGGACGAGAGCCGCGCCTGTGTGGAGGCTTCTTTTCGTCGCGCACTGCGTCCATGGCTGCCGCGCTCGGATAGTGACGCATCAGATGAAGTGGATGAGGATGAGGGGAAGACCGCGCCGCCATCTGTGCCTGTTCCACCGCACATCCGTATCCCCTACTACCGCAGCCCTCTCACGCAGCTGCTCCAGCCAACGCTTGGCCCCGGTCCGACGTGCCGCACACTGGTGCTTGTCTGCGTGAAGCCCTGCAGTGTGGTGGAGTACCTCCCGAGCGCCCTGCAGACACTCCTAGACGAGCGGAAGAACGCCCGCGCGCACGGACACCGCGCACGCGCTGGCGCCATCGCGGAAGAAACTATTTTGGCTGCCGCACAGGCCGCGTTGGCGCGCAGCGCGCCTTTACGCTTGTCCGAGGCCCACTCGTCTCTCGCGCTGGCGCAGCGTCTTAACAGTCTCAGTGGCAACCCCTTGCCGTAAGTGTGCGCACCTTTTCTTGTTACTTGGAGCACTGTACATGATCGTCTCCTTTGCTGTCTTTTCTTCTTTTTCCATCCTGTTTGTTTTTATCCATCGCTCGATGAGAAAACACAACAGCAACAAAAAGCAAAACCAAAACAAGACAAAAGGCCACGCTGTGGGGTGTGTCTTCCCCGTGCTTTGCGCTGTGCGCGTGGCGCTGCGTTTTCCCTCCTTTTGCCCCCTCCTGCCTGCGTCGCCCACCCGCCCCTCGCCTCCTCCGCCTCTCTCACGCCATCCGCCTTCCCCAAGCCCCAGGCGGGGGCGACGGTGCGCTGCCCAGGCGAGCACGCCCGCCCTGGCCCTGACGCCGACGGAGGCGCTGGGCGCGACGGGCCACCCGCATGGCGAGACGCGCAGGCGCGGCAGAAGGCGGGGGGAAGGACGAGGGTGGATGAGGCGACGCAGGCGGAGGACGAATGGCGCTTGTGTGGCGTGTGCGTTGGTCTTTCTTTTGACGTGACAGGCTGCCCTCTCTGTCTTGTGTTTTTCTTCGCCGGGGCGAGCCGAAAGCACAGCAGTCCGTCTGTTGTGCGCTTGTCTTTCCGCTGCCACAGCTGTGACAGCGGCGTCTCCTCTCTTCTACGTCTGCCGAATGCTGTTTTTTTTTTTTTGGTACTTTGTTCCTTCCTTTTCATATCATTTTACAACTCAACGATAAGCTTGCCACTGTTCTTGCGAGCGTACATGTGGTCGATCGCAGTGGCCACATCTTCAAGACCCTTGAACGGCGTCGGATCAATGTGCGGCTGAATGACGCCCTTCTCAAACAAGTCACACAGTTTCGCGAAGTGCGTTGGCGCGTACTTGGCGTAGTGCGGTAAGAAAAAGGTGTGTAGTGTGGCACTCTTGGAAAGCAAACGAAGCGGAAGCGGACGCTTGTTCGCCGCACCCGCTGCGGCGCCGCTTTCGTACGTGGAGATGCTTCCAATCGAAAGCACGCGACCGCGGAGCGCGAGCGCGTCCACGACGGTGTCGAGCATATCGCCACCGACGGACTCATACGCGAGCTGGGCGCCATTCGGATACACAGCCTTTATGGCGGCGGACAGCTTTTCGCCCTTCTCCGCGACCTCCCGGTAGTTCACGATGGCGTCGCAGCCGATAGACCGCAGAAGATCCGCCTTGCTAGCCGAGGAACACGTCCCGAGGACCGAGCAGCCGTACACGTTCTTGAGCAGTTGAACAGCGAAGTGCCCTGTCCCGCCGGAGGCGGCGGTCACAATAGCGCGCTCGCCCTTCTGCGGCTTGAGCACGCGCTCCAGTGCAATGGACGCGGTGGTCCCGCTCAGATCCAGCGGCAGCCACTCGCGGCGTAGCGACGGCACCAGCTTCGCATGCCGCTGAGGCACAACCTGGTACTCGGCGAACGCACCGTAGCTCTGCGTCACCACGGCATCGCCGGGCTTCACGTTTTTGACGGCGGAACCGACTTCCACCACCTCGCCGACCGCCTCGAAACCGCAGTCGAACGGCGGAGTGACATCGGGCTGGTAGACACCGGCGGTGAAGTTGATATCACTCGCGTTGATGCCGACGAAACGGTTCCGCACGAGCAAAGTCGTCGGCGCAACGGACGAGGGGAATGCGACGGTCTCGATACACGTCGACTTGCGGAAACTTGTCGAGTACTCGCGCGCGACAATCTTCCGGAAAGAGGCGGTGGTAGGTTTGGACATGGGTGTATGTAGCCACTAAAAAAAACAACAACAGCAACAACCGGGTACGAGACGGAAGAGGATATATGCATATATATATATGTGTGTGTGGTGTTCGCATCAACGGGTGCGTGCACAGGTGCACGAGGGAAGTCCGTAGACGATGGTAAGATAGACTGTTTGTTTTCGACAACGGCATGCTGCACAAAGAAAGGCCGTGACGCCAAGTGACAAGTCCGCTACCTGAAGAAACATACGACACCGCCATCGCCGTCTAGAATTCGGAGGGAGAAAACAAAACAAATAAAAAATAAATAAAAACCAAAGACTTCTACAATAGCTCCGGACAAAACCTGACGTTGCTTTTCTTCTCCTCGGAGCGCTCCGAACGACGCGTCACCGGCGTTACCGATGCTGGTCCTGCGAGGTGATGTGGCGCAGCGTGTCAACGACATCCGCTGGGGCGTGCGCCGCTGCTGCCCACTCGCCAATGGCCGTCCGCACGGCCTCTGCACTTGCGGAGGCGGCGGCATCACGTGGTGCTTCTTGGAGCTCGGTCAAGGCCTCATCAAGAAGATCGGCTTCCGAGCGTGTGGCGACCTCGCGCGTTTCCTCGGGGAAGTATCGGAAGCGGAACACGGCGTCGTCCCCCTCCGAACGCAGACCCGACTGCTCGTACTCGCTCGCCCAGGACTGCAGCAAGGTAGGTAATGACATGCGCAGCATCGGCAGCATCGCCGTCATCGCCGCGGCGCTGGAACGCGACTGTGTGATGAGAATTTCCATCGACTCAAGCAAGATGTGTGTCAGCGCGGCACTGCCCTGCGTGAACCAGTGGTGGCTGCGAAGGTATGCGACGCCGACTAGTCGCACCAGGTCCGTGCGCAGCATGAGCATCCACGCCTGATCGTCAAGACCACCCCGTGCCGTGTGCATCATCACGGCGATACGGTTGGTCACCGTCCTCAGATAACTCAAAAACTCGTTCTGCAGTGGCGTGCGACCAGTACCGGGATCGACGACCCCCATTTCCGGTCGCTGCTCCTGTGTAACCAAGCGGCGAATGGAGTCTTGGCTCCATAGGTGTTCGTAGAGACGCCAAGCCTCGCGCTCACAGAGATCGGTGCTGTTGACTCCGCCCGGGCAGTACGCGCGCATGTAGCGGAGCAGTTCGCTTTCGAGGAGCGGCCGCTGCTGCGCAATGGGAGCCCAGTTGCCGGCCAGAAGCGGAGCCACACCCGCGATGCCAACGTGTGGACCCAAAGCAGAGAAAATGCTGGGCAGCATCAGCGGTGTCGCGTTCGCATCGCGGGAGAGGGCGCCGAACCACCGCTGAAGGTTTTCCTGCCGCGTACCAACCGTTGACTCCTGGCGCGCCTGCGACACAGGGGTTGTTTCGTAAAGGAGCATCGACGTGCCCGCCTCGGGTGCCTCGACCTGACGCACAGTCGCGACCGCACTTGTTGCCGCGGGTGACGTGGCGGCGGCTGTGGACGTGGTGGTGGGCGGCGTAGTGGTCGTGGCTGGCCCGTGCGCATGAAACACCACGTGCGGCATGGCCATGCGCTGCTGAAGCTGCATCAGTCGCTCAGGAAGATGATCGAGCTCGTTGAAATCGCAGTGGACGTGCACATACACGCCACCCAAGAGCGGTGTCAATCCCACCTGTGGCCCGCCGCCGTGCGCCATTGCCACTGAGACGGTAGCAGCGCCATCAGGTACGTGCGAGGACGTGGTGCGTGCGAGGGGAATACCACGAGATACGCTGGGGCCCGGTCCAGCGGTCGGTACCGTCGTCGGCGTGGGCTGACGCGCAGAGTCCGCTCTCGGTGCTTGCGGAAATCCAGGAACCGGTGCGGGTGTGGTGGTGGCTGTGGTCCCTGTCGCTGTCGTTGCTGAGGGGAATCCACTCACACCAGTCCCCGTCCCCGTGGCTGTTCCGCCTGTTGGTACACCCATCGCAGACTGTGCCTGCTGCTGAAGCGCGGCGCCGATGAGACTCGTCAGGACCGAAGCGGACTGCGGCAACGGTACCGCCTGCTGGACACCGGAGAGGAACGGCGCGACGGACGCCAGCATGGTCCCGACATTCGTGGACATCTGCGCGAGGTTCGGCACGTTGCTGGCGTTCTCATGAAAGAAGGCAAAGCCATCGGGGCTCGTCGCGCCGGTGCCGGGTGTGGTGTCGAAAGCGGGGGCCGTCGTGCGCGTCGCCCCATTATGGCTGGCCGCGTCAGCGGCGCTCACCACCATGTGAAGCGCGCGACCCTCCTGGATGTTGTAATACGACACCGGCTGCGCATCGTCCAACAGACGACCACAGTAGACAAGACGGATACGCGATGGGCTGCTGACATGTAGGCGCTCTGCCACAAGTCGCCGCAGTTCGCTCACCGACGCATTTTCGTCCACAGGCAGGCTGTCGATGTTGTGCTCTGGCCGCGTGCCCCGAATATTGATGAGCATGAGAAGAGAACAGACAAAGAGAGGAAGTGTGTGTGTGTGAGAGAGAGAAGAAGAGCGACGTGCCTTGTACAAAGAAGACACGAGCGGGTGAGAGATTTTGATAGTTGTGCTGCTACACGTATAGTGGAAACAATCGAGAGAAATATATGAATAGATAGGTAGATAGATAGATAGAGAGAGAGGATTGGAGGAAGGAAGCAGCGCGAGGATCAGATGTACAGATGTACTTTAACAGGACGACGCGAACTCAACCAAAATGAAAAAAAAAAGGACCACATCTTTGAAAAGACTCCCTAATTGTGTTCAAAAGACGAGGAGACGAGAAGGAGAGCAGCCGACAACACGAGCGCCTTCGTGGACTTCCTTGCGTCCATCAAGCCAAAGAGAACATCACGATGAGCCACACCAGACACAGCGAGAGAGCCGTGATAGGCGGCACGTCGCCAACACAGGCACCGTTCTTTGTATTGGTTCGATTTGAAAGCGCACGCAATTCTCCATCTGATGTGCGAGAGGAATACGTATATGTATATATATGTATATATATATATGCACGTCCACAGACGTGAAAATGAAAACGATAACATGAACCCAGAAAAACTCCTTCCCACGGTCTGCTGGAGGCGAACCTAAAACCGAAATGCGAATCGCAGCATCACAGTTGACAGTGACACGGCGCACGCGATCGCGTTAAAGGTACCACGGTAACAACAGAATAAGTGTGCTCGGTATCGCAAGGCTGAGAACAACTCTCTTGTCTTGTACGCGTCTCTTTTTTCTTTTCTTGTTACTTCCTGCCCGATTCGCCTCTCTCTCGTCTGCTGATTCACAGAACTAGTCTACCTTGGGTCTTCGCATCACCCGCTCGTGGACTCTCTTGGCAAGGTAGATCCCCACCTTGCGCGGAAAGGACGAGATGCGCCAGAAAAGAAAGAAGCTGAACGCCAACACGACGTGTTCGGTGATCATCGCGATGACAATCAACTGCTTACCATCACCACCCTCGGCAAGCTGCACGTACTGGACGTCGACGTACTGTGACTGCGCGGGCTTCGCGGACGGCGTCCGCTGACGCGCGTGCGTGGCGTTCTTCGTCGCCGCCTTCTTCTGGCTCCTCTTGACCTCGTCGGACATGGAGACGAAGGAGTGGGCGCTGTGCGTGTAATTTGTTGCGTTCCACATCGCCCCTGTCGTGCTGTTCCCAGGCATCACGGTGTCCACAGTGACCAACTCTTCACTCCCCACCGACAGCGGCACCAAAGCGTAGGCCATGTTCGGCGCCACGAGCGCCGTCTTGTAACCCTGCGGAAACAGCGGCGTCATGGTGGATGTGGTGAAGAATAGGAGCAGCGTGTTCGTGATCACCGCCATGAAGACGACCAGACGCATCACACCAATCCACGCCTCGTTCTCCTCGACACCCAAACGAGGAATCGGGCGACGTGCGACGTAGCAGAGCTTGAACAGATCGGAGCGCACCTCAATAAAGTTGGAGAGTAGTGCGATGAAGGAAGCCAGCGGGAATACAGCGGCGAAAAGTGTGATGTAGCCGAACTGGATGGCCATTTCAATGTAATCACTGTACACCTCGTACGACTCTAGCTTCTCATCAGCCTCATCGAGTGCCGACTCGCTACTACCACCATGCTGCTGTGGCTGAGACTGCCATTCACCGCCGCGCTCGTGTTCGTTCTCCTTCTCATCGTCGTCACTGGCCTCGGCCACGACACCATCCTTGGCGTCCGCCGCTTTCTGCTGCTTCTTCGCCTTCAACGCGGCGCGGTGCTGCTTGGCGGTGGTCGTGAGTTTGGTGCGGTGTGTGAGCACAAAAGGTAAGATAGTTCCCATGAAGAGCCGCATGAAAACGCCCATGAAGAAGATCGACTTGAGATGATACGACAGCTCTGCCATACTGCGTCGCACAAAGGCGATGTAAAGGAGTTTACCGTAAGAGTTGAAGAGCTCAAAGACAACACGCTTCTGCGTGAGCGAGCGGACGTAGTCGCCACGGAGCCGGTAGTTCTCCATGTCGGTCAGCTTCTCCGCAAGGCCACGGAACTGAGTGCTGAGAAGGGAAATGACAATAGAATAGGCTGTCGTAGGGATGCGCGCGAGCCACGGGTGATCAATTTGATTGAAGATACCCCCACGCTGGCCAAGTCGCAGCAAGATCGGAATCGCACCGAAACTATCGGGCGTTGGCACCAGGCCGTCCAAGTTGAGGAACGCGAGCAGCACACCCAAGGCAGCAAACATGAAGAGACCAATGATGAGCCACGAGAGGGGCTGCAGCACAAAAGCCCGTTTCCACGCCGGGTACATTCGCCGAGCTTCACCCGTGATTGGGTCGATGCCGGGCTCACCCTTGAATTCGTGGCGCTCTTCCTCCTTGGAGACAGGCACGTACATCTCGTAACGCATCGCAATCGTGCGGCAGCGGCGCTCCCACATTTTCACGCACAACACACTGCCCACGACGAGCAGCGCAGTGAAGACCAGCGTGAAGGGATTGTACGAAGGGTCCAGGCTGCCGAGGACATCGCGCTGGTTGCCGTCACCGCTCTTCAGCTGCGAGGAGCCCCCGACGAGGGTTACCGCAAGTCCGAGGAGACCTGCCGCGCCGAGCCAACGCTTGTAGTGGTTCATCCAGGCGAAGTAGAAGCACGTCTCCTCGCCAAAGTAGTCTCGAATGGTGTCCTCGTCGACGTCCGCGGCAATCTTGGCGACGTTGAACACAGGCGTTTGACGCCAGATCTCATCGCGTATGTCGTCGACGTGTGCAGGGAAAAGGCTCAAGCCATCCGCATCGGCAGGTACATTGGCTTGACCATAAATGAGCTGGTCAATGACGCCGCTCAAGATGCGCTTCTTCTGTGAATCGACGAGGTCACACGCACGTGTGGGAAACGGCGCGTTCACCGGCGGGGCTTCCTTGTACACACTGCCCATCGCCGTCGCTCGCTCGGCCATGGCGTTGAGCCGGTCCACTTGTATTTGATAAAACGCCTCCTCGAAGTCCGCGTGAACGGTGACGTGCAGAGATGTGGTCGTGTGGTTGATGAGCACGGCCTCCAAATGGAAGATGGCGTTCTTGACCTTTTTGTAGCGCTTGCCTTCAGGACTGCGCGGTGGTGGTGGGACGCGCAGCAGCTCCGGCTTGCTTAGATGGAACACAATGCCAGAGAGCCCGTCGACGACCGGCACGAAGTACGCGTCGCGTGCCTTGGCGCTGTTGAAGACGACGCAGTAGTCACAGGCGTGACAATCCTTCAGTCGGCACACGGGAACCGAGCAGGCGCACTCCTTCTCCAGCAAGCGCAGCGTGATGAAGGCTTCTTTTTCTTTACGCGCTTCCTCCCGGCGGATCGACTCGGCCAGCGCGCGGGCCTTCTCTTTCGGGTCCAGGCTGCGCGGTATGGCGATCACGGGCGCCGGCGCCGGCGCGTCGCGTGCCTTGCTTGCCCGTGGCGTCTCTGCACGCTTCTGCAGATCCGCCGGGACAGGGAACTGAAGTCGCTGTGGGGCGGCCTTCTTCTGCACTTGCTGTGGTTGTGGTGGGGACGGTGCTGTGGGCACGGCATGCGCCGCGGAAGGAGGGGCGATAGCCACTTCTTCCTTTGTGGGATACATGTCAGCAGCACCCGTCACGCGGCGGACAGGATTTGTGTGCGACGGGCGTGGCTTCACCACGATACGCGACTCGGGGACCTCTATGCTGCCTGGTGCGAGCCATCCATCGAGAGCCCCAGGCTCCACGTAGGTGCCCGGCTGGAAAAGAGACGAGCCTCGTCTGGCGCTCATGACTGGTGTGTGACGAGAGGGCTTGAGCTTGTTTTGTCTACGCGCTGTCTCGGTGCGTGTATGCACAACAGCGAAGGGAAAAAAATAATAATAGGGTAAGGAATAAAACTGTGTGCGATCAGCGAGTCCGAAAAACAAAATGATGGAAGTAGAGAAGGCGTCTGCTGAGAGTCTTGAACTGAACTATGAACTAAAACGGTGCTTCACGTGCCTTTCGAACCTTTTCTGTGGTGTGTGTGTGTATGTGTGTATGTGTTGCTTTTGTGATGAGGACCTGTGCGTTGTGCGGAAAAGACTATTTGTGCGTCAAGCTGTTGGGGCAGCCGAGGATGAACAGAGGAAACAGTAGTTAGGAGTGATTTAAGGTGTGTGTGTGTGTGTGTGTGTGCAGGAACACCTCTGTGCGTAGGTCTTTGACTATCATCACTTGGGTACTTTGGACAGGCACGCACAGCCGCACTAACAATAATACTACTACAAACTATGTGCGCCGTGGGGTAGCGTCAGATGTGCGATTCTGGACGTACTCGACCGTTTTCTGTTTTTTTTTTCCGGCTGACAGCGTGACCCGCGAAAACACACAAACCCAAGAAAAAACGACGGCAAATTCAGACACCTGTCGCTTTTGATTTATTTTTCTTTTTTCCCCTCGTTCCGTGTGTCAGTGTGCTAATCCAAATCGTAGTCGTACTTGACCTTGTAGGCTTCATCCTTGACAGCTTCGATCTGGCCGCGCAGCGAGTCATTCATCCAGCCCAGCTCCATCAGCAAGGATTCAGCTTCGTTGATCATGCGCTCGCCGAGGTTCAGCTGGTACATCATCGACAAGCTACCGTAGTCGGCCGCGTAGCGCACACGGCGCTCTCCCATGGTGAGTCGATTGAGAATGTACCGCGCCTGCAGCGCATGCGGCAGCTTCTTGAACTCGAGGAGGGGGGCCTCTTCATCTTCGGGCCAGTTGGGAAATAACTCACGATTCGACTGGCGTGCGTTCGCGCTCATATCCGCCTCGTTCGGGCGTGGTGAGGCCTCACCGCCGCCGGCACCAACCGCTTCGTCTTCCTCGGCGGCGACCGCGGCGGCGTACCTATCATGCATGCCGCTTTCGAAGTGGACGCGACCGAAGAACGCGTTCTCCCACTGTCGCGAGAGATGGCGACGCTCCTGCGCGGTGGCGGAACCGCGACCCATGACGCGCTCGGTGTCTGCGTGGTCACCTTGACCGTCCTGATCTTGACCGGAGTGGCTGTTTGACGACGTCGATGAGGATGAGGACGAGGACGTGTGCGTGCTGCCCTTTTCGTGAAACGAGTGCGAGTAAAATTTCTGACGTTGTGCGTTGAACTGCTCGAAAGGTGAGCCCGTGTCCGCTGCTGCACGATGTGTGGAGGACGAGGAGGTGTATTCGTCATCACCAGCACCACTCTTGTCGTGCGTCGTGTCGCCGCTTCCGCGACTGTGATGATCGTGCCCGTGCGCGACGTTTTTCGAGAGGCGGCTCGCGGAAAAATACGGCGCTTGGGACACACACAGCGTCATCGATGAGGTCGTGCGCGTGCGGATCACGACACTTCTCACGGATATCGCACGTGCTTGAAGGAACATATATATTTCAAATGCGCTACTCTATTCGCACACACACACAAAAAAATAAAATAAAATAAGTAGTGTGCACCACAACTTCTATGCTTTCGGTTGGTACAGTACGTGTCTGTGTATGCGTGTGTATGTGTGTGTGTGTGTGTGGGAGAGAGAGAGGGATTACGTCTGTCCGAGTGGCTGTTCAACTTTTGTTGATGACATGCACACCAAGCGCGTCACTAGTGTTGCTCACTAGATGCCGACACGGTTCCCTCCTTTTGCCGAAACGCACCTCTCGACGCACGCGTCTGTACAGGCGGCGAACACACTCAACGTCTGCACAACACAAGGCGGCTCGTTCACTCATTTGTGTGCTCGTCGTGTGTGTGTGTGGGGGGGGGGGGGACCTCGCTGGCCTGTCACCACGAAAGGTGACAAAAGCACCACGTTGTATTCCGCATTGTTCCGTCTGATTATTTTTTTGTTGTTGTCTGAGCATGCTTGTTCGCGCGGCCTAAACCAAACGCGTCAAAAGATCGAGAAATTCACTGTCGTCCAAGAGTGTCGACGCCTCACTCTCTTCCTCCACGTCGTCGTCGTCGTCCTCACTGCCGGTTTCGTCGGCCGCCGGCACACGCCTCGGCAATGGTGCGCTGCCGCCGTCACGGAACAGCCCAACACTCCCCGAGTCTCGTCTGTTGACAGTGGGGGGAACCTGTGGGGGACTAGACCACAGAGAGGCGATCGACTGCTCCGCCGGTAGTGTGGCGAGGTCGGCCACCTGCACAATGTCGCCCGTGACGGTGGCGAACAGAAAAGCACTGCCGGAGCCGTCCGAGTCGCTGACCTCGTGAACGGTCACGCGGTGCTTGAGGAGCGCGTTGCCGCCGGCCAAGCGCACCAGCGATTCGACGCAGCACTGCATCTCCATCTCAGTACGTTGAAAAAAAGCACCGAGAGGACTCTGCGTGCTGGAGGGAGAGAAACAGCCCGCCGAGTAGATCGTGTTGGCACCAGGCACCGCACCTGCGTCGTACTGTTCACGAATAAAGTGGTGCGAGAGCCGTCCAAGGTAGCGCACAATCGCACGGCCGGCGACAAAGTCGACTGGCGTGATGATGACAGGGGGGAGCCACGCTTCGAGCGTGCTGAACTCGCGCGGAAGTCGACGCGCAGGCTGATGAAGACTCGTGTCCGTCGCCGCGGCCAAGGTGGTCCCGCTGCAGGCACCCGAGGGACCGAGGAAGAGACGTCGCTCAGCGCCATCAGGCATCGCCGTCGTCGAAGCTGCTGCCGGCGAGGGCACATCACCACTCGTGCTGGTCCTCTGACCTGTGGTCGTGCCCATCGCAGACACCGTGCTGGACGCTGCGGTCATGACTGCGACCGAGGCACTGGCATCGCGCGCGAACCGCCGTCGCGACGACCCGCCACGACGGAAGTTGCGACTCGTACGGTCCACTAAGCTGCGCAGGGAGTTACTTGCGGCGGCCAGAAAAGACTGCACATGCCGCGTCACCGCGTTCTTCCGCGTACTCTTGTTGTCGCGGTAGTCTGTGTACGTGCGGCGATCCTCCTCTTCGCGCGGTCGAATGCTTGCCCAATCGGACGCGTCATCACCGGCTCCCGCTACGCCGCCGCCCGCCCACACCCGCAGTGGCGCCACCGCCCGTGGATCCACCGTGTACGGCAGCGAGAATGGCGCCATGCGTGACGCAAAGAGTCGTCGGTAAAAGTGGTAGATTAAGTACTCGTGCGATGTGCGTGAGAGGCCGTGTAGGGCGAATGAGGCCGTGTCGCTCATGCTGTTGTTGGTGTTGCTCTGAAGAGCCGGCTGTGCTGTGGCGCTGTACGGACGAGATGTGCCTGGACCGGTGGAGTAAGATGGAGCCGAAACAGGATGCGAGTGCGGCGTGTTTGACCCTCCCGCGGCGCTCTCCACCACTGCACGCACCAGCACCGGCGTCGTCGTCGACGGCAGCGAGCTGGACACCTTGTTGTTGTTGTGCGATGGCAGACTGGTCAAATCCCATGTACCGGCCATCGGCGCGTGGCCGCCCATTAAGGGCGACGCCATGACACTCGACGCGCGGTCTGAGAAGGTCGGGTCTGTCAGTGCCGCGCTTTGCAGACACACGCGGAACGCACGGTCCTCTAACTTGACGAGTCGTAGCCGGCCTGCGGCGGAGCTCAGCATAAGCGTCCCTTCCAGACGCATGTGTAAATCCCCCGAGTGGGGTTCGAAGAAGGTGTGAATGGCGAAGTCAAACACGCGAAGTCGCTCAGGTCGCGCATCGTGCCGCATCGCGAGTCGACACACAGTTTGAGCAAAGGCACGCTTGGCATCGGCACAGCAGTCATTCAGCGCGCGATTCGTAAAACGAGCTCGATTGGTGAACCGCGCGTAGGGGAAGTCACCGCCGCCACCGTCTGCTTGTCGGCTTGCGCCGCCGCCGGCGTCACCGCGACCACCCCCTGCGTTGTCGCCCTCACCAAGCCGAAATCCATTCTCATCGTTCATGGCGGTGATGATGAGAGGGGCGGTGAAGGAGGCGCCTTGGAGACCCGCCCCTGACGGCGCGGCCGAGATGATCGAATATCGCCGATGCATCAAAATCCGCTCTTGCCAGTCAAATATACTCGCCGAGTCCGCAAGGTACGGGATGGTGAGCAGAATGCTGTCTTCAAAGGTCGTCTCGTCAGCCATGCCAAGCATCAGATCCGCCTCCTCCTCATCGTCGACCTTGACGACGTAGTCCACGATGCGGCTGTTCACCGCTTCCTGTACCGGTCGATACGGTAAATCATCGCTGGAGTCCGAATCCGTGAGCGAGCGCATCCACGAGGGCCCACTGCTGGTAGTGCCCAGTGTCGACGTGGTGCTGCTGCTGTCGCTTGAGGCATCCGACGAGGACCCCGTCGTCGATCGTGAAGCCCGACTCGACGTCGAAGATGACGAGCTCTGCGAGCTGCACGAGTTCGACCTCGAAGACCCACGCGACGATGAACGCGCTGACGCCCGTGACGAAGCCAAGCGAGATGACAGGATAGATGGTGGCGAGGAGATATTCGCATCGAGGCTCATCTCCGGCGCACCCACACGGTGATGCACCGTGCCGTTGTTGTGCCCTTGCTGCGCATGACGTGGTCGGTTCCCGTGGCGCGCGCCGCGGGCGCGTGAAGTGTCTGCGGCAGCCTGAGCGTGACTGCGATGCCGACTGCTGCTATTGACACCACCACTCTTACCGCTGCGTCCGATGGGATCTTGGCGCAGTACGCGGCGACCATCGGATGAGCTCCGCAACGACGCGGCGTCTGAGGCGGATGATGAGCGCGAACGGTGTCCTTCCGAGTTGTCTTCCCCACCGCCGCCGCTTGAGCGATGTCGTCGATCGCGCTGCTCGCGGTGCTGCCGCCTCGCATGGCGGCGTTTACGCCAGGTTTTCGCTTGGCTGCGTTTGATGATCACATCCTTGAGACGTAGCACGGTCTCATTGCGAGCGATGGCCGCGTCGAGTATCTCCAACCGCGGCGAGATGGGCGTTGGGAGACCGACCAGTCGACATCCCGTCCCTATCAAGGTGCCAACGATCGCACCGAGCCCAAGCACGATCGACACCCGCATCCCGAAGCACGCGTTGAGACCCATCAGGCGAAGCTGAAAGAGTAGCTGCTTGTGCAGCGAGTACTCGATGAAGGGCAGTGCCTGCGAGACCGTCGTGGCGAGCACAGCACCCTTGATATCGTGGTGCTTCTGCCGCGAGACCGTCACGTGCACGAGTCGCGGCGGCCCTTCGCAAGACAAGTCCACCGGCAGCGTACACGACGCCAGCAGCACATCAGGCACAGCCTTATTGTGGCACACATTGCACGTACTGTGATGAAGCATCTCACCCACGTCCGTCATCATCGCCGCGCGGTGCTGGGAACCGTGGTAGGTATGGAGGATAGCGCAGCTACGACGCGATTCGACCTTGTCGCGCGCGCGTCGATAAATGACATCTGGTCCGGCGCGGAGTGAGACCAGCGAGAGGTCAAGCATCACCGCGGTGCCGTACAGGGAGAGCAGCACGACATCCTCTAGGTACTGCGTCTCCTCTTCGTAGCCGAGAATCGCGTTGCAGTGAAAAGAACGCGCATTGGCGCGGAGTTCCTCGCGCAGTTCCATCCACCACGCATCCCGCTCCTGTGAAATGATCTGCTTAGACTTCAACTTGGCGACGATCTTGACGGAGCGAGAACAAATGTGGCCGCCAATATGTAAAATCGCATCTGACGGTAAGTCCTTCACCGTCAAGATGAGCACCGCGGCGCGGGATGGCGCCACCGCGGCTGTTGGGAGCGCTGTCACAGTGGCACCACCAAGAGGCGCAGACGCCGTCGCGCCTGAAGGACCAGCGGATGACACACCAGCGACCGCCGCGCTCACTGGGAGTACTGGCGATGTCTGCGCAAGAGGCGCTTGTGTGTTGGCCGTCGTCACGACGGCATTCGAGCTCCCTCCGCCGACTCCTCCGCTGAGACCGATCATACGTGGCGTGCCGGCCTGCGATGCCGACATGACCGCTGCCAGCGTGTTGGCGGCCACCGAGTAGTCTATTTCACTGTGTGTGGTCGTCGGCGGCGCAGTCGAGTGAGACCCGAGTGGGGGCGAGATGCCAGTCATCATCGCCGGCAGCGCACTGTACGGGGGCCCAGTGTCGCTTCTGGTGGCATTGTGAGTGTCGCTGCTGCTCGCGCAAGCGAAAGGACCCTGCGCGCGTCCTTGATGCGGCGGGCCACTGATCGAGTCCACGAAACTGTCGTTGGCGGTGGAAGACGGTGTGTGGGCGTGGGACAGAAGACGTAAGGGGCTGACGCCGGCATCCGGGTGCCGCGCTGATGCCATGTTCGGCGTGTTGGCGGCGGTCATCGTGTGCGTCTTCGCGACCGCGGCATGGTTGGGAACACCACGAGGAATGGAGGCGCCCGTGGCGTCGTACTGGTCCAGACCGGTGCCCGCAACCGAGGAGGTTTGTGTGCCGATCTCTTCGGTCTGCGACGGCGCCTCTAGCAACAGCGGTGGTGAGGTGCGACTTCGGAGAGGACTGTCGGTGGGGACTTCGGTCGGCGCACGCGGACTGCTCAGCGGTGCGTAGGAGACAGCGGCCACGCTGCTCACCTCATCTCCGCGTGCTTCGCCGTACCGTGCATCGTCCTCGTCATGCGCACGCACATGAACGCGCGTACCAACTGCTGCCTGTGCGGGCGGTAACTCGAGAAGGTCTGTAGGCAGCAGCGCGTCGACACCGACTTCCGAAGGCAAGGCGTCAGCGGCTGCTGGTCGGATGTAGCTACCTTTACGACTGTGCGAGACACCCTCGGCATCTTGTCGTTGCGGAGGTGTGGATGCTGAGGACGGCGTGTACATCGTCGACATCTGTTGTTCTTGTTGTGTTTGGTGCGGCTGTGAGGTAGGCGGCGAAGACAGCGCCGTGGGCCCAGCGAAGCTGTTCCACAAACTGAACTGCGAGCTGGCGGCATGAAGAAGTGGTCGCGGCACAAACTCCTCTACATAACGCACGGAGGAAACAACACAGGGTGTACCGTACGCGCGGACAATGATACTACTCGCCTCGATGTCAAAAGACTCCGAGTACCCGAGCACAGCGTTGCACTGAAGCTCGACGACTTTACGCGACAACTGGCGGCGCACTTTGCCGCTGAGCTTGAAGAGCTGCGTGACGCGCGCCTCGTGGGTGGAGCGGCTACTGCGTAGATTCGTCAGCCGTGAGTGCTCGGGATCAGCCTTGACGATGAGCTCCTCGACCATGGATGCGACGCGCTCGACGCGCAGTATGGCAGGATCAAGTCGCCAGACGCTGAACATCAGCACGCTTTCCTCCTCACCCGCCAAGTTCGGTTGCTGAGCGCGCAGTGTCGCGATCGGCGCGGTGTCCGATTCGCAGAAAAAAGGCAGCAGTGACGTCTGTTGTGGCGGACATTGGGATGGTGATGCAGAGACAAAGGTCGCATTCGGGGTCATGGCCGGCACGGACCCATCCTCGCCTTCACCACTCACCGCACCAGCGTCCGAATGACCCACTGAGCTGTGGCTGTGACGCTGATATGCTGACAGTGATGCATCAAGTAGGGCGCTCGTGTTGTTGTTGTAGCTATTGATGCTTGGGTCGAACAGCAGTGCGGAACTACCCAATCGGTGCTGGAGGCGCTGATGCACGGTAGCTACGTCCATGGCACTCGGGACGTGCGAGAAGAACGACGCCTGTGCACTCGTGACGCCGGTCGCGGGGGCTGGGACTGCGCTGCTCGCGTACAACGCAGGCGCGCCATTCAGCAGGTTCTGTGACGCTTTCTGCCGTGCCACTGCGCTCTGCTGAGCGTTTTCACTGCGGCTGCGGCTGTGGCTGTGGCTGCGCTTCTTCTTTTTCTTGTTGGTGTCGTCGTCGCCGCCTTCGCCTTGATCACCCGCCCCATGACTCGCCGAATTGTGGCGATTCGTGCCCTTCCGAAGCCCATCACCTGGCGCGAGGCGACGAACGAAGCGCTCTGGCATTTGTGGCTGCATGGGGTTGTCGGCGCCGTGAAACTTCACGCGAATAGTGAGACGTATTTCACCACGCATCCCTTCAATGGTGTCCAATAGCGGAAACCAGCCTGTCACGACGGGGTTGCGCCGGTAAATAAACACGTTGCAATCCACCCAGACCGTGCCGACGAGGTCATCGCGGCTAATGATGTCGTGGTCGTACACACGCACCTCCAGTGGATCCTCCTGAAGGACGAAGAGATCGGGTGCGTCGAATCGGTAATCGCGGTTCCACACCGGATTCAACGTCCGTCGCACAATATCTGTGGTATGCTCCATGTCGTCCAGTCGCAACACCGCGTACGGATCTGCCAGTCCGGAGGCACGATCCATCACAGGGAGGTCACGGGCCTCGTGCACCGTGATCTTTAACGTCGCCATTTGGAGAAGGATCCCTTGAGAACAGCAACACCAACGAAATTAAGAATTAAAAAAAACCTAATTGAGATGCGCAGAGGAGGAACAACTCAGAATCCACTGCTTTTCAATGGCACGAGAGGAACAACAACAGAAGACAGAGAGAGAGAGAGTCACCACAAGACATCCGACAGAGGAGTAGAAGAAATGAAGGCCGAGAAGGGACGAACAAGATCACACAAAAGGCGCGATAAAAGAAAAAAAATCAAATCAAATAAAGAGAGACCCCGCGCTGCAAGTGACGAAATGGGCCACTAGCGAGCGATGCAGACCAACAAGGACACTCGAATCTCTCTGTGCTGCACAAGAGGGTGAGAGGCCCTTGTGATGTCAAAGGGGACGGGTAGGGAGAGAGAGAACACTCCTTCTTCGCATGGTTCATTCGATCCTTTTTTTTTTTGTTTGTTGTTGTAGTATGCTGTGGCAGTGGACACGCGCCACTCCTCGACGCATGCTCGATCACAGGTAAATACACAGCTGCTATCATCAAGCACGGGTGAGGCGGCGCCACGCGGCAGAGAGCTCCGCAGAAAAGAAGAAATTTGGTTTCACACACGGCCGCGCCCGACGTACCAGATCGATGAGCGCCGCATACGTGGGATGTGCTTCGTCTTCCGTCTCCTCACCGTCATCGAGACGCGCTGCGCCTGCAGGCGGCGTCGACAAGACGACGGCGTAACGTGTCAGGATGTAGTAGAGCACCACGCTGGGGCTCCGCGACACGCCTTGTAGACAGTGTACCAGCACACTCGTTGGACGGCTCAGTTGTCGACAGAGCGCGGTCGAGCGTGCGTCTAGCCCTGAAGGCAGCGCGTCTGCATCATCTCGGCAGATGACACGCCACAGACGGTGCTCATCCGCTTCGTGTTCTTCGATGCACGTGATGAGTGTGCGCGCCAGACGGCGAATGACCTGTGTCAAATCGTGTCTGGCCACGTCGTCGTCAAGCTGCCCACACTCAGCCTGTATGTGCGTACACAGGATGAGCAGACGCAGTAGGGTTGTGTTGACGCACAGTAACCGCGAGACCGCCTCAGGAGCCAGCGCTGCCGCCGCTGTCTGTGGGACGGCCGCGTTCGTGGCTTCGCCTTCCGGACGGACTACGAGACCGAGAACACGATTCGTCAATGAGCCAATCGACGCGATGCGTGTGGTGGCGGTGTCGGCGGCGAAAATGGCTGTGTGATAGATCGGCACGGAAACCCAATATGGGCCTGCTCTCTCTACACCAGCTGCTTCACAGTGACACAGAGCTCGCCATGCCCGCTTCAGTTCCATGTGGAGATGAGCCTCTGCCGTCGCGACACGGTGAACGTGCGTGCGCCACAGTTGTTCTTCCGACGAGGGCGGGGTGGCCCCACCGGGAGGAAAAGCCGTGAGTCTGTCATCATCGAGAATCGCCGTCACCGTGGTGATTGGTGTCACGTCGAACAGAACCGGCGAGGACGCGCGTGACACGCCGCGCCCCTCCTTCGATGCGACGCCGCGCACCGCTGCTGTCGAGTCCGCGTTTGTGCACCAAGGGAGCGGTGGCGGATTGAGGACGGAGACGACCTGGCGCACCCACGGTTGTGTGACGAGGTCCTCTAACACTACCTCCATCGCACTGTCCGCGTCCGCACGACCGCGTAGCGACGGTGGCGGGCCACACAGAAAGCGATGGAAGAGCGAAGACGCCGCTGTCGCTGTCTCGTCGTCTTGAGGAGGCTCTTGTTTGGCAGGCATCCCTGATCCCTTCGGTCGCTCCTGAGCCTGATGCGGTGCGAGCGCGTCTAGCAGTGGAGACGCACCGGCGTAGCTGGACACGAACACTGACCCTTCCGCCTCGAGCGCTGCCACTAGTCGCTTCGGGAGAGGTGATGGCGAGGGCGATGGTGAGGTCAGCGCGTGCGTGATGTTGTCAAGACTGTCCGCGCGCACATTGAGTCGGCGTTTATAGACGCGACGGAGTTTGTCTTCAGCGGCACCCGCGTTCATTGAAATAGACTCTGAACCGCGAAACACGACAACAACAACAGCGGGGAAAAAAACACTAGTTAATCTTCAATGTTCCGATTGCGCGCGTGTGCGTTGTGTGTGTGTGTGTGTGTGATTCAACAGACGACAGCGAGGAGAGGGGAGATGGTGCGTCAAAATCCGCAGATCAGTGCGCAGACAGCATTCGCCCTTTCGGATGACGTACACAGGTGTTCAGTTTGTGCAGGAGAGAGAGAGAGAATGAGAGAGAGAGAGAGCTATGATAAATGATCACAGCCACGAGAGATGAGAACAGCGTGGGTACACGCTCACAAGGGATGGGGGAGGGAGCCTTCGCGCCCGCCTCCTCATTCGGCGACTGGGCTACGGCTCTCCCTCGGAACACGAATCCATCCTCTGCTGAGCCCCAAGCAATATGTACGCCCGCACCAACCAACGGCCAGCGGCGCGTGGCGCCATGAAACCGCGAAGCTGCGCACACTCCTGGCACAGTTGTGTCAGCTTCATCGTCGTCTTGTCACCAGTTTGTAGTCGACACGATGCCGTGTTTGCGTCGAAGCTCTAACAATGCTCCATGAAGAACTGCCTGATGCTATTTTTCTGTTGTGTAGGAATTTTATATAAAAAAAAACAAGCACACGAATCGCGATGGGACCCCATCTGCTAAAGCAAAGCCACCCTCCGTCCCCCTTTTCATACACAACGTCGCGCGCGACAGCACCTCAAGACAACCAGTGCATCGAACAAGGTGGGTGGACTACAACGCGCACACAGGAGGGCAAAGAGGCGCCATAGGACGGGAGCAGGCGAACAGAAAAAATGGCACGTGGGCGGTCAAAATATATGTGCAAAACCAGTCATCACGTTGATGACAGTGACGCTGGCCGTTTACTGGCGGCGCAACAGCGCCGGTAAACAACATGATAGCCTTACCTCGAAAAACAACGACAACAAAAAAATACAAACAAAAACAAAAACAAAAACGAAAGGGGAGGAGGCCCTTGAAACAATACCAACAACCACAGAAATGATCAAACCCGATACAAAAGAGTGAGAGGATGACAGAGCCACAACATCCACAATAAGCAGCGACTGGGAGTGACTGCTACAGGTCTTAAAAGAGCGAGCGAGCGAGAGAGAACCGATTGGACAGAAGAGAGTATAGGGGAAAAAAAAGAAAAAAAAAAAAGGAAGTGAGCTTAAATGCAAGACGTGGGGTCCGATGAGCCACTCACACATCTATTTTCTGTTTTCCTATTTCCCGCTCACCCTTGAGAATATGAGACCCAGCGCGACGCCTGACACAGCACTTTTTTTTTAAAAAAAAGTTTTGCATCGTCCCTCTGCCTCTTACTCAAACTGCTCACTCATGCCTGCACTGGCAGAGTTCTGCCGGCACTTCTCTTCCAGGTCTTTGCACAATTCATTGACTTCTGGGTGCCGCGAGGTGTACAAGTCCCAGAGAAATGCACGACCCGAGACGGCGTCGCGGATGTTGTCTTGCCTGACAGAGGTGACCGTTTTCGCCGTGTGGCTGGGGTCGATTGTGGGCTCGTACTCGTCCTTCGTGAAAAAGGGACTCTCCAGCGCACGCGCGATGGTGATGCGGTCACGAGGATCCCAGCAGAGGCACGCGGCGATCAGCTCAATTTCGTCTTCGTCTTCGTCACCGTACGGGCTTTTCAAGATCTCCTTCAACTCGCTGTTCCCCGTGAAGCTGCTGGTCATGAGCGTGCCCTTCGTCAGCGCGGCAGGTGATTGCGGCATGTCCGACGCCTTGGCCGCGGCGTACATCTCTTCGGTCTGTGTTTTGGAGTACACGTCCATAATCTTCTGCACGACCGTGCGAAACAACTCCTGATCAGATTCGCTACGATAGCTCGTCAAGGTCTCCACCACGTCCGTATCTGGTAGACCAATGACGGAGAGAACACTCAGGAATTGGCCAACGCCACCCATGCGCGTGGTGTAGAAGAGGGGACGGCCGATAAGCATCTCCGCCGCCATGCACCCGATGGACCACACATCGACGCCGTGAAAAGACTCGTGATCGATGAAACCTGGCGCCGTCGCCACCGCCACCGTGAGCGTCTCCGGCGCCGCGTACCACTGCGTGCTGTTGTCGAGCACGGTCTGCACAGATGTTTCTGTCATTCCAACATCGCGACCTTGACCAAAGTCGGTCACACACGCGAGGTAGCTGCGGTCCAACATGATGTTCTCGGGCTTCAAATCGCGGTGGATGACGGAGCACAAATGCATATAGCCCACGCCTCGGAAAATTTGGTAGAGAATAAACTTGCGATAGTCTCGACTGAGCGGATGCAGTGGCACACCCGTCGTGGGACACGTCAGAATCGGAGCGGCACCACCGTCACTAACCTCTGCGCAGGCGGCAGTTCCGTCAACGTCAGGGGTTTCCATCGCCGCGCACATCGTCTGATCAACCGCACGTGCACCACCACCACCAGTGCTTCTGCTGCTAGCCGGGGCCGGTGAGGTACCTGCGGACGCACCGGCCTTCCGCGCTTGGCGCGCGGCTCGTTGACGCGCCTCTTTTTCCCTCAATTGATCCAAATAAACTAAATAGTTCGAGTCCGCCTCCTCTCTTGTGACGACACTGGAGTCTAGCACCTCACGCAGGGTGTAGTCCATCTTCTTCATACAAATGTACACGTTGTCGAAGCCGAGGCTGACGTTGCGGACATACTCCAACGTGAGCCGATCGACGCCGCCGAGCGGGATAAAAAAGTCGCGCGCGGACATCACGTTGGGATGATTGAATGCCAACATCAGCTGGATCTCGCGCGTCGCGCAGAGCCACATGCGCGGCTGGTTCAGCTCGAAGATTTTACTCAACTTCTTGATCGCGACGTGTGTGTGACTCTCGTGGACCTCCTCCCGCTCTTCGGCGGTGAGTGATGGATCGCTGAACTCCTCCGGAGGACTCACGCGAAATTCTTCGACGAGATCATTGTCGAGCGCATCGCAGACGAACCCGTACGTGCCCTGGCCGATGGGACCTACAGCTTCGTACTTGGACGGGAGTTCAAACACTTCGGCCGTTTCTTCGCCTCCGTTGTGAAAAAGCATCATGTACCGCTTGGACGCGAGCGGATGCCTGAGAACGGTGGCGTTCGTGACATTGTTCATCGCAGAGGAGGCCATGCTTTTCCACGGCGCATTCAACACACCAGCAAAGTGCCGCGATGTGCGAGAGCGAACAGGAGAGCGTCTGGGAGAAGGATAAAAACAAAATAGATGAGTGACGTAGTACCCGAAAACAAACAAACTGTTGTATGTAAAGAAGATCGGAGGAGAGAGGATTAATGACACACAATCACCAAAAGAAAATACAACAACAACACGCTCGCACGCACACGACCAGAGTCAATGCGCAACAATGAAATAGCGTGGGATCACCGCACCGGGACCCACGCGACAACAACACACACGGAGGCTTCTATACCCACGAGGATATATTTATATATATATCGTGCTGGGAAACACGAAGTGGTCAACACACGGAGTGATGATCTGATACTTTTGGCAGCACGTTTTTTTTTTTGTTCTTGTACGTGCGCGCAGCCGACACGAATCAACAAAACGATTCAAAGAACAAGAAGAGTTTTTTTTTTAATTTTACGTGGGTGGGTTGAGGGGTGGGAGGAGAACAAGTTGGACAGACCGCTCGAGAGGAACAGAGGCGAAGAGATGAAATTGTCCAGCGACACCAAAGACAGAGGAGGTACCACCTGCGTTGTTGACGTTTAGACACACAGAGCTGAGATCATGCGCGACCGAGATGCGAGCCCGACTGGGGGTATCTTTGTTCTTTTCCTTCTTTTCTTTCTCGTATTTATTTCATCACTCGTGTGGGTGTAACAACAATGAATGATTGAAAAACATTGACAGGGCAAAAAGAAAAAGAAAAGAGGGAAAAGCGATGAGCGAGACACTAGGTTGAGGAACACACTTACGAAAAAAAAAAAGGAGGTGAAGTAAGACACACAACAAGTGTTAGATGCACAAGAAGGACGCGAGCTCACTGCTCTACGTCCAGGCTGACAGGTAGGAAAAAAAAAAGAAAAACCGCACGTTCGCTACGACCGCAGCACCCCATGCCCAACGCAAAGACGATGCCGGGCGAGCCGGTGCGAGAGAAAAGCTTCAAACTCATGTGAGCGAGAAGCGAAGGAGACTCGTCACCACTCGACTACACGCTTTCATTTCTTTTTTTTTTTCTTGTTTTCACTCACGCTCCCGCTTGACCGCGCTGGTGCCGTCACAATCAACGGAACACGGTCGATCCGCGCCATCGCGGCATTTCTCTTTACACCGCCCCCGTACGGTGCGCAGAGCAAGCCTTCGGTCCATGGAATTGACTCCAATCAAACAACAAGTTGAGGTAGGCGAGCTCCATGGGCACGGCTGACGCCACACCAACGCCGAGTCCAATCATGACGCCCTCGAAGTCGTACTGAAAACCCACACCGAGGATGGTTCCCAAGGGCACTGCCAAACCCCACATACAGATGCACACAATGTAGAGGAGGACCGTGTTGGCGCCGATGCCGCGAAAGGAGCCTTCCAAACAGTAAAAAACTGTATCGAAGAGAAAGGTAGCGGCGATGAAGGGGGCGGCCTCCGCTCCACGCGCCGTCACCTCCGGGTTCGACTGTATCAGCGCGAAGATTTGGCCGCCGAAAAGTACGATCAACGACGCGCAGCACACTGACACTGCGGATGCCAGCAAGGCGACTGCGAGGGAGTACTTGTGTGCGACCAGTCCCTTGCGGGCACCCACGGCGTTGCCAACACGAATCGCACCGGCCGATGAAACCCCGTAGCCGAGTGCGAAGAGCACATTGTACAACGACATGGCCACACCCCACAGAGCCGCACACATCGGACTGATGTGCGCACAGACGACCGAAAGTACCTCAAAGGACCACGAGTCAGCACAAAAGGCTGCCAAAACGGGCAGACCAACGCGTACGAACTCGCACAAGGCGCTTGTGTTCGTGGCGACCGCGGAGATGTGCTGCCCGATCGTGTATCGTTGGAAGCAGCTGCGAAGCCCGGGGTGCACGGAGATGAACACAACGACGATCACGAGCTCCACAACACGGCTCAAGCTCATCGCGAGGATAATACCACCGAGAGTCCCGGAGCGACCAAACATGAAGAGGAAGATCGGCAAGCTGACCGCGCTCGCTGCTGTCGTGATCAGACCCATCTTGGTCACGCGCTGCGACTGGGCGAACTTGAGCAGGTTGTTCGTGAAGAGCATCGGCACAATGATGAAGACGGACATTCGCAGGAAGTAGGCTGTGTCTTCGACGAGGTCCGTGTGGATGATGAGCGCGAGCACCGGCTCACTGAAGGTGTAGAGGACGGCCATGGGGATGTACACCAAGAAGGTGCAGAGGAGGCTGCGCATCAGGATGGCCGCGATCTCGGGGCTGTGCTTGCGCCGTCCGTGTTCCTGCGTGGCGAGCGTGTCGAGCGCCGCACAGAAGCCCGAGCCGATGCTGAGCGCCGTCAGGTTCGTGAAGGCGAGCCCCGTGGTGGCGGCGGCGAAGAGTGTCGTGGTCAGGTAGTGTCCCATGAAGATGGTCGTGATGAAGCCCATGCTGCCGCGGAGCAGCTGTGATAGCGCGACGGGTGCGGCGAGGCGGCAGAGAAGCAGGAAGATGTGCCACAGTGGTGTGGCCTCGGTGACGTCGTCAGAACCGGGCCGGCGACCTGCATTCGCACCGAGCGTCGCGGCCGGCTCGGAGCTGTCGCCGACGGGAATCACGGCGCCATCCTCATCGTAGAGCGCCACATCATTTCCCTTCGCGCGCAGAATCGCGGTGTTGAGGAAGGTGAGGTCGCGGAGCTCGAGGTAGTGCCCCCCGCCGAGCGGCACCGGCGCGATGGAGGCGACCGTGGAAACAACGTCGCTCATGGCGTCGCCATCGACGGCAGCGTGCTCGTCCGCACGACTGGGGCTCGCGCTGTCTTCGGCGACCAGCACGTGTGCTGTGTCCGCGGCGTTGGGGGACGGCGCGAAGAAGTCGTTGAGGACCTGCAGCGTGGCGCGGTAGAGCTCTGGGTGGCTCTCCGTGGTGGCGACCTCTTCCGCCGCGGGAGGCTGAGGCTCGCCGGAACACAGGTTCATTGTGGACGGAAAGCAAAGAATAGTTGGTGAAACAACGATCCTTTTTCGTTCTGTTGTTGGTGTCGCGTTGATCGGCTGTTAAGTATGTGTGTGCTTTCGCGTTTATTTTCACGACAGAGCGACGCGCATCAAGATGAAACGGACGAGAGATGAGGAAAAAAAAAAAACAATCCGAGTGTTTGTTTCGGCGGTGTGAAATTCGCAGGAAGTGCGCTTCTGGTGGTTTAAAAAAAAAAAAATGATGAAGACGGCAAAAGGATCGATGAGAGATAGATGGATGGGTAGACAGAGAGGAGAGAGAGAGAGAGAGGGTCTTGAGGGGAGGAGGAGCCTTTTGAAGGATGTGAAGTGCGGGGATTCGCAAAGGTTGCCATTGTCAGTTGTGTGCATTCATGGCTTCTGCAGGTCCATGCTTTTATTTATTTATTTGAACTCGTTTACGCAAGTGAAGCAAGGCGTGTTAAATTCATTCATCGGCTCGAAAGAAAAGGGGCAGGGTGGAGGGAGGGCGGAATATAACGCCACCACCCACTCATGGTGCGAACAGGTAGGGTCCCCGTTGGTCGGCTCGCTAGAGAGACCGACGGGAAAAGGAAAAAACCGTCTTACGCTAGTCGTCGTCTTCAGAGAGTAGAAATGCAGCGCTGTCAGCGGCACTCAACGTACCCCGCACCTGCTGAGACGGCGCCGCCTCCATGGCGGCACCGTCATTCATATCACCCAATACATGCAGCAGCTGCTCGAGCATGAGAGCACTCTCGCGGCTTGTCGTCGTGGCGGCCGATGGCGCATCCGACTCCACCAAGAGACACAGGGTGGTGGTGCATCGGCGACACAGGGCCGCCGGCAAAGCAACTGCGGTGGTGGTGGCGGTGACCGCACTCGAGGACAGCGGGTGCGGGGGGTCGATTGGCGCGCGCGGGGCGCCACACAGAAAACACAAATGACGAGAAATGGGTGCCGCCGTGTCTCCACCTGCGTCCTTGCCGGCGTCGACGCGTGCTTGTACGGTGGTGGGTGGAGACACGCGCAGACAGGCATCACGGTAGTGCTGCGCGGAGCGACCGTTCATGGATTTACTTTTCCTCGCCTTCCCCGTCGCCGGTTCCACATCCGCCGGCGGCAGCGCACTTCTATCGGTTCGTGATTTCTTTACAGGCGGATCGACCTCCACAGGCGTGTGTAACGTCGCGTGTGCAGCGATCGCGTCGAGTTCTCCACTGACGATGGCTTCCGCGATGGGATCGGCACATGCGAGTTTGTTCGTCATTGTGAGCACGTTAAAAAGCGCCGTGCGGTAGTGCACGTGAAGCTGAAGCACAAAGGACTCAAGCGTACGGTACATGGACCGGAGAGACGTACCTGTCGAAAGCGATGGCGTGTAACTGTTGGCGATGCCATGAAGGCGGCAGTAAAGGACAGACTCGCGCGCGAGCACATGACGGAGCGGCCTCATCTGAACGACGCCTCTCGACCCCACCGCACGGTAGCCGGCTTTGTGCACGACTCCATCACTGGGCTCGCCACGCACAATCGACTCAAGCGCCGCCACGGCACTCCGCACCGTGTTCTCGGCCGTGACGAGGTGCGCCCACCTGGTCGGGACCACCGGCGTCGCTGCCGCGTACCACGCAGCGCAGAGTTGATGTGTTATGTTCGACAAGACGGCACGCTTCACCGCGGCGTAGAGGTCTTCGCGCTCGCTCAGAGATCGCTTTGGGTGGTGCAGACAGGCGCGCACCAAGTGCAGCGCGTTGGTGTCGAGGATATCCGTGTAGTCAAACACACGCAGCTCAGATGGCTCGAATAGCGGCCCGTCCGCCCACGACCACGTGAGAGGCTGCTGCGTGAAAAGGCTGCGTAGTATCGAGAACTGTTCGCGAAACGTCTCTCTCAAACCTTCGGCGGATGTCATTGGCGGAGGTGCTGAGCCGGTCGTCTTGTCACCGTCGCGCGACGGTGAAGTCGATCCACCTGCGGGGACAGCCTCGGGTGATTGTGATGGAGGCGACACAAGAGCCTCCTCACACAAGTGAAAGGGAAGCAGCACGAAACGAACGTGGCCGGCGCCCTGTCGCATCGCGTTCTGCGCACGCAGCAGCCCGAGCTGATGCAGCATCATCATAGAGTTCGGACCTCCCGAGACGCCGACGGCGACCGGCAAATCGCACGGAAAAAGACAATGCGAAAAGAGCTGGTCACGTACGTTACGCGTGAGAAATTCTGTGAAACAGTTCGCACAGTACAGCTTGTCAGGACTGCCATCTCGATTGACGAGCGAGCCGTCTGCCTTCTTGCATTTGAAACACAAAGTCACCATATCACACAGAGCGAAGGGATGTGGTATGTGTGTGTGTGTGAGGAAGTGCGCGAAGGTGACCAAACAAGAAAAGAACGCCGAAATCACCTAGGAGAAGCAGTAGTCAATCAAGAACACCCACCCACAAAAGGAAAAAAAGAAAAGAGAAGTATGAGAACGGAAAGGAGGAAGTCGTGGGACAGACAGTGAGATGAAATAAAGAGCACCGGCCAACGATCGCAGCCGTGATGTGGCCAACGACAACAACAACATGGATGGAGAGAGAACCATCAGGCTAATGTGTACAACAGGAGGTGCGAAAGACGTGGCAGACATCACACACACTTTTCTTTTTCGTTCGTCGTGGCGTCGCGAGTGCTGATGTTGGGAAGCAACGCTCCCCTGCCTGGCTAACACACAGTGGGTATAATAGGGGGGGGGGGGGGGGGGGCTTTTTTTTTTTTTTTTTGGAAAGAAAAAAATACAATAATACTGCGTGCGCGCGTTGGTATACAGGAGGAAGAAGCATCTCAAAATGAGCGTGTCTCACACACAAAATGTGAGAAAAAAGGAAAGAAAAGAAGAGTGAAAACGAGTGGAGTTGAGGTACAAGAGAAAAAACGGGCGGGCGTAAAAAGGAGGTGTGATAATGGCCAGTACAGCACGCTCGCCCGGTCGCGTCGCCAGAACCTGACAATATACCGCACCTTGGTTCACAACAACGGCGACATAGGAGGAGGGAAAACACACGCACGCAATGATGGCAGCAGTAGGGGACAGGCCACAGTCAACTTGGAAAAATACAAAAAAACCGAAACAAAAAAAAAAAACGTGAAGCGCATTCTTCTTTTTACAAAATAAGAAAAAAAGTCAAATCAAATCAATGGATGACAAACATGAATCCACTTATGGGTTTAACGAACCCGGTGTGAAACGAGAGAGAGAGAGAGAGAGAAAAAAAAAACACACAAATCCAAACAATGGCATGAGTGAAAGGACGCAATGACAGAGCACGTGCTACAGACGTACCGTTGTGCGTTTTCCACGTCGACGAGGCTTGTTCGACGCCACTGCCGCGCTCTGGTCGCCTGTCGACGACGAGGATGGACAGCTCGCCGTCCGTGTGGGAACGACGATGTCGCTCTTCTGCACGCCGCGTTTTCGACGAGACGCGACCGCCGCCACGACGTCCGCACCTGCAGCGTGTGCCGTTGTTGACGCTGTGGCCGTTTCACAGCTCCTCACCGATCCGCTTTCTTCCACCGGCGCGCACACGTCATCTAGTACCTGGTTAGCTCGTACAGACGCGCTCACGGGGCTTTCAACGCAGGCAGCGCGCGTGGTGCGTGACCGGCGCGCGGTGGCACTACCCCTCTTGCGACTCTTTGCTGTGCGGCGCAGGGCTACCACCGGGTGAACCACGTCGCTCAGAAGATCACGCCCACTGAGCTTCACAGAACGCGTGCTCACCTCCTCGGCGTCCATTTCCATCAGCGCAGACAATGCGCGGTCGAGGAACTTCCAGTCGGTGGAGCAGACCTTGTACGAGACGGCGGCGCGTCGCGCTTCCCACGGCAAAACCGTGTCTCGCCGCTGAGCGAGTCGATCGATCGCTGAGAGTGGCGCATTGGCAGCCGCGTCCTCGTCGCCGTAGAGAGAGACAGCGAATTCATCGCCTGATGCACCCTGGGGAGGTGACGCACGTGCTGAACTACTGGCACCGCTACTGCGTGATCGCCGCGTGGGTGATGAGGAAGATGAGGAGAGCGACGAGCTCGTGCGTTGCTGGGTGACCATGGTGACCGGAGAGAGCGCCGCCTTCGTCCCACTCGTCGCTGTGGGTGTGGAAGAGGTTAGTGTTGTCGTCGCGTGCCAATGCGGCGTTCGCAGCGCTGCGGTGAGCGGAACAAGAACTAGACGGCGCATCGACACACAGGTGCACTTTTTTTCTTTGTTTTGCTTTGCAGTTCTTATTCGCGGAGTTTCTGTGATAACAGACTAGGTTGCCGAGAGCGAGATAAGTAGATGATCACTCCAACACGTTTTTTTTTTCTCAATGTCGGCTTTGTGTGTGTGTGTGTGTGAGGACTACAGAGCGTACGCACGCACGACTGTTCAGTGTGAGCACGACAACAGAGAGAAAGCAGGATGTGTTGAGAAGGATGATTGAGTTTTCGCAAGTACTTCGTGTACGACACACCAGGTAGGGAAATCGGTTTGGCAGATCGCGAAAAAGAGAGCCGGAGTGCATAGACACAACAAGAGGTTCTCTTGAAATGGAGAGCCACACAGATAGCGCCCGCACAGACACACACAGCCTCACAGACGTGAGCAGTTACCATGACTACGGCGTCAGGCTGTTGGCATCCCGAACGAGAAGAGACGGGCGCGACTCACCTCTGACAGTCCGTACAAGCGACGACACTTGTGCGTGTTTGAGAGTCGAATGTGCTTTTTTTGTTGTTTCGTGCGAGCCGTGTCTTCAGCGCGAAGAGCATGTGAGGATGGGCGAATCTGAACCCACCGTGAAACTGNCCGCAACAAAAAAAAGTGGATCTGTACTTCTACGGAGGCGTTCCATCTTTGTCCTTGCGATGCCTTGACGCCCGTCATACGTCTCTCAATCAAGACAAGGAAGAAAATCAAAAACCAACGACGACGACAACAACAACAACAAAAAAAGTGTGATCTGCACGACGCATCCATCCAAAGTAGAGGAGGGAAAACAGCAACAACATCACACGCGAGACGAAACAAGAGTGTGTACCGGTTCGGTCAGCGAGCAGGTTCTCTGCACGCTTTGAACATCGCGTCGCAGAAGTCTCACCGCACAAACGAGAGAGAGAGAGAGAAAAAAAAACCCCAGCGCAGTTGAAAGAGAAAAACCAAAAAAAAATCAACAGAAAATCGAGTCGAACACCAAGAAAGGAGCTGCGATGAGCCAGACGGTGAAATGGCCATGCGAGGTGCATCTGGCGCAGGTGGTGGACGTTGCTTTGCACACCCGAAGCGAAGAGATGGGAAAATGAAAAGAGAAAAGAAATCTAAGAAGATACAATGATGAAAAGGCTAGTCATTGCAAACACACAAACACGAAATAATCAACTTCAAGTGAAGTCTTTGCCGCATACTCGGGAAACACACACACACACACACATAAATCCCGACAAGTGATAACGCAGTTAAACGGCATCCAACTCTTCACACACACTGAGGTGCAGTCGCAGGCCCAGTAGCTCGTAGGTCAGCTTTTCGCTGAGGTCAACCAAAAAGTTTTTGGGATAGACCAACATGAACTCCGACCCGGGCACGCTTGCCTTCTCCGTCTCCACAGTGGAGGCGGCGGTGATCTTCCTGCTCAGCTTGTCGGTACGGGCGACTTCGGACGCGGCGCCCGTGCTGCCGATCCCCTCGAGGTAGCGCGACAGAGCCGCCGAGACCTTCTGCTGACGTTGCTTGATGAACTGCTCGTGCTCGTAGTCGCAGACAAATCGCCTATCTGGCGCACTCGCTCCACCGAGGGCGTGGCGGCTCGGCGTGCTTGAGGTGGACGAGGTCGCGCCGCCGGTGCGGGTGCCCTGCGTATGCGCGTGCTGCTGCTGCTGCTTCTGCTTCACAGCCTGCAGAGCCGTGGACGGAATGGCGACAAGCTTGACGGGTAAAATCTGTTTCTCCTTCTTGGCCTCCTCCGCGTCTTGCCGACGCTCGGCCGGCGTGAGCTGCTTCTGATGTCGACCCGTGCCACTTCCAAGCACGCTGGTAACAAAGTCCGCGCCGGCACGCGTGGACTCGGTCAAACGGTCGTGAATCAACGACGCCCCACTCACGGAGGCGTGCAGCAGGTGCAGTTCGTCCGCACCCGGCGTATCGGAGAAGCGGCGACGGGAGCCGTCGCCCTCACCCGTCGCCAAGGCAAGCTGACTGGGAGACGTGGCGCTGGAGCCGTATCGCATGCCAGCGGCCCCGACTGGTGCCTCCGCACTGTCCGAAAGCGCATCGGGCACCGTGTAAGCCAACGCGCTGTGATCGTCAGTGCCACCAGCGCGGCGACTCAGGAATTGCTGCGCGGCCGCGCTCGCGGCAGACGTTTGCGTAAGACTCGTTGTCACTTCCATGGATTGCTGCGGTAAGAGCGGACTGAATACGTTGTTCACCTTCGGCTCAGTCGCTGGCCGCTGCTCGTAGATCCAGCGGGCAATGCGCTGCAGGAGCGACAGCTGCTCGTACCGCAGCATCTCAAAGTGTTGGAAGCCTGTCAAGTACATGTCGACGGGCTGCGCATTGAATTTTGTCAGCTCGGCATTCGCGTCCGTCGTCGGGCCCTTGTACACGAGCCAATATTTCCCTATGCGGTTCTTACTGTGCGTGTCATGACCGTCGTGGAACATGGCCACATCCGGGTGCGCATCAAGGAAGGTCTCGCGCTGCGCCTGCACGGCGCGCCGAGGGGCAGTGAGCTGATCACAAGACAGGACCCAACCGGGCACCTGCTTGAGCACCACGGCCGAGTCTGGTGCGTCTGCGCGCCATTGGAAGACTTCCTTCAACACAAAGAAGAGCCCCGCACCGACAAGGAAGGAGGGCACCTCGTCAAGAGAGGACACCGTTGGAAAACACTGATAGAGGAAGTCCTCGACAAACTCGTACGTTTCGCGACAGTGCCGCTCCAGATCTGGGTCGTTCGGGTCCATCGATCGCTTCGGATTGAAGATCTGGCCGACGAAGCTGAGGTCTTTGCTCGCCTCACGCAGCCACTCACGCTCACTGTGCACCGCATAACACGCAAGGATCATGCGGTTGCGCTGATCCACACGGTCGAGCCGCGCCGCCTGCTCATCACGCCCACGTAGCTGCCGCTGCTTGTAGTCGTCGTGTGGGGTGTGACTGAAGATGAGCTTCCACGCGTACATGGCAGCAGCGGTAAAGGTGCGACGCACGAGGTTGTGCGCGGAGCCCCAATTCTCAAAAGGACGGGCAAATGGCTTCACAACGGGCGTCTCGTGGCGGAGCTCGTCCACATCGACGAAACTGTCGTAGCGCACCGAGCGCGGCACCTGCAGCGCGGCAGACGCGCCGCCAAGAGCGTTTCGCAACTGCACCTCTGTCTGCTTCTGCGCCGCCGACTGTGCGTTCTCACTGGTACCACTCGTCACACACGTCGATGACGAAGGGGCGGAGAGCTCCGCGTAGTACGTCACGTAAGGCCGCAGCACCGCGTAAGGGACACGGAATACACCTTCTTGGCGATCCTTGCCGTCCTGCACGGAGTCTGGTGCGCTGTGCGAGCCACTCGCCGTACGTTTGGTGTTCCAGAGACCTTCGGGATCGTCGCGCTCCGGCGTTTGGCTCGCACGCTCTGGCGAGATCGAGGTGTCTCCACGGCGAATGTCTTCTGGGGCCTTCGCGTACGCCATGGGCGGCCTCATCGGGTACGCATCAATCGCCATGCGCACGGCGAACAGCAGGGCCTTCGGGGCGAGCAGCAGACGGTGTAGGACGGCGACTTCAAAGCTGTCCCCATCGCGGTTGTAGTTCGCAATCGCGTTCGTGGTAATGCCGTTCTCAGCGAGAGGCAGGCTAGGCACGGTGGCGACAATGGGCGCGACGGACGGGCTCGTTGCCGCGGCGGTTGCTGTCGAAGGGGAGGGGGTGGCCGGGAGTCGTGCCGTGGCTGAGGACGCCGCGCCCGCGCCGCCGCTGTCCTTGCGCATCGCCTCACGCTGCTCCTTGGCGAGTTGGAGACGCTCGCGGGAGGTCAGCGCCTTCCCCTTCCCGGCATTGGCCTTGGCGGCGGCGGCGGAGCTGCTCGCCGTCGCCCCACGCTCAGCCTCCGCGGCGGCCGTCATCATCGCCTCACGCTGCTTTTCACGTTTCGCCGCGGCCACCGCCTTCCGTGTACGGCGGCGCTGCACGAGCGACCACACAAAATGCACCACCCGCTGCTCACACACACGCCGCTGCTGGGCGAGCTTCTGCTCCTCTCTCTCGTGCTGCTGCTGCGCTAGCCGAGCGGCGAGCTGCTTACGCGCTTTGAAGCGTCGGAAGTATGCCATAATGAGCTTCACTGCGACCATGTCCTTCTCGTTCGCCGGGGCAACCTGAAGAATCGACTGCGAGCGACCACGACGCTGATACGCGGCTGTCGCGTGGCGCTCGCGCTGAAGCCGCGCCGACGACGGCGGCGAGCTTGTGCTTGTCGCGTTCGTGCTGATGACAATGGCAGCTTTGAGTGTCTGCGAGAGATTCTCACGAGCGACGACCCCGCTGCCGTCTTCGGAGACGCTGGTGACGGCGTGCGAGTCGTTGTCCTCGTTGCTGACGCTGAGCGCCGCCAGACCGACCACCGGGGAGCAAACGAGACTGTTGCTGGCCTCGCTGTTCACGTTATAGAGCCGGCGCACCTCCATAGGCCCGTGGGCCCCTGCCGCGCTGTCCTCGGCCTCGTTCGTCGACGAGGTGCCGTGAACCAAGGCGTGCGATCGCACTGCGCTCTCATATACTATCGTCGCCGAGCCGAGGCTGGCGAGTGGCAGCGGTGACGATGCGGAGATTTGTTCGGTGGCGGGCAGATGCCCATCGCCGACGTTCCCGAGCGCTGGTCGTGTCTCGGAGCTAGCGCGCTCCGGCCGCGATGCGACATCAAACGCGGCGAGGGCATTGGCGAGTGTATCGGCGCTCGACGGACGCGCCTTGACACCGGCCTCTGGTGATGCTGCCGTGCTCACCGTCGCTGTCTCGGTGGCGGTGGTGCGCGCAGGTGTCTTACTCGAGCTCGCTGCCCTCGGCGATCCATTGCTGACACTGCATCGGCTCGCCTGTCGTGCCAAGCTGCTCATCGCGTCCCAGACCGTCCGCGCCTCCTCGAGCTCCTCGCGTGAGGGTCCGGTCGAGCGCCCGAATGGTAAAGCAGAGCCGGTGCCCGGTTCAGCAGACAGCGCGGTGGCATCGCGCACCTTGGACAGATCACTGCTGACGTTCACCGCATCAGGCCACTCGACAGAACTGCGCAGAGAGCTGCGAAGCGGCAGCGCGTTGCTGGCAACGAGGGAGGTACTGGTGCTGCCGCCAGTGGCTGCACGCGTGGAGCCCGTCTTGACAGAGCCCGATCGCTTGATGGCAGCGCCTCCACTGCGCGCTTTTTTGCCGGCACCGGCACTGGCAGAGCGACTACGACCTGCACCGCCGACCGCCGTCCTGGAGGCGCCTGCGCGTTCAACACGCGTGCTCGCACCCGTCCCGGCCGTCGCGTGGTGGCTCGTGTGGCCTGGTGATGCGGTCTGTGACGCAGCGCTCGAGACGCTGTCGAAGCTGCCGCGGCGGCTGAACGGCGCACCAGCCGTGGATGGGCTCGTTTGGCTGGTGATGACGAACAACACCGTATTTTCACTGGTGTGGTTGCTGCCGCGACTGCCCCCGCTACCCGGTAACCTCGGGTGGTCCGGGCTGTCGTGCATGGCGCCAAGCTTCGCAGGCTCGTTGTGAACGGAGCTGCGCCGTGAAGAGGGGGCGGGCATGACGAGCTTGACAACCGGTGCGAGCATCGGTCGACCGGGAGCGACGACACTGCCGCGCGGAAGGTGCTGACGATCCGACGTGGCCGCACTGTGCCGACGCGTGCCCATCGGAGAAGGACTCAACAGGCTCGAATCTGGCGCGGCACTCGAGGAGAGACCGCCGCGTGGTGTGTGCTGATTGTGAGCCGCAGTGGTGCCGCTGCGATGGCTGAGCGTCGAGGCCCTTCCGCTCTCACCAAGTGTACGCGGATGGCCCCCAGCTGCGCTCGGCGTCGGCGTGGTTCCTGCCGAGAAGAGAAGAGGCGTCTGAAAGAGACTGGCATCCTCCACCCGCACACACGGCTTCGTGGCCAGCGTCGACTCGATTTCAGCGCGAATCGACTCCAGTAAGCGGGCTGTTTTGATTTCCTCTCTGGCCAGACGTTTTGTGAAGCCCTGAGGTTCACTCAGCGCCTCATGCCCCGCCTCTGCTACACCGCTTTTCGTCGTTGTGGCACGGCTGGTGTCGTCGCCACCGACGCTGCCGATCGGTCGTCGAGCTTCCTTGGCGTACTCGGCAAGTGTGAGGAGCAGCGCGGCCGCACCTTCCTGCATCTTGGCGAGGTTCAGAGACAGACGCGCGGCGATTTGATTGAGCGAGGACGGCGCCTCGCTGTTGACGGTGCCGCTCAGACTCTCCGTGGGCGGCGTGGCGACTCCATCTTGTGCACTCAGACGCTGCGCGCTCGTGAGGGCCTGACCACCGCTGCGTCCACTACGACCGCTGCGGCCACCCTTGTTTGTACCTGATGTGGCATTCCCCGTGTGTGTTGTCTGCGACACCTCTGCCGCCAGCAGTGCTTTGGTGGCCGCTTCCGTAGGCGGCAGCTCTTCGCAGACGGACTTGAAATCCTCCAGCGTTTCTGTCAAGGAGGTACAGTATTTTTCAATCGTACCTATTTTCTGAAGACACGGGTAGAGGTGCGTCTTGCAGTAGAGACGGACTTCATCCTCAATACTGGTCGGCGCCGCGGTGTTGGCCTTCCGCGTCAGAGGGGGTCGCTGGCCGCCCCCAGGAGCCGACGTCGAGGCAGGACCGACGCTTGTGCTAGCGCTTGTCGTGCCCGCCGCGCGGGTGCCCACACCGCTGCTGCTGCTGCGCTTGAGTGCCGGTCGGCCGCCGCCCGCTCCGGGGGACTTGGTGCGGCGTGAAGGGCCTGCCGTGGCGGCGGCGTTGCTCTTGGTGACCTCCGCGGTGAGTGGCTCCTTTCGGGTCTTTCGCGGACCGCTTGCGGCACCGCCTTCTCTGCTGGCGTCTATCAAGGCACGGACCCACTCCCCGGACGGCGCCTCGCCCACTTCTGTGCACAGCGTCAGGTAAAAGTCAAGCGTCTCGGAAGCGCGTGAGGCAGGGGTGGACGAGGACGACGGCGCGTCGGCCAGCGCTGCCAAGCGACGTGCGGAGCGCGGTCGCACCTCACGCGTAAACGGCGTGGCCCCGGACGAAGGGATGTGAGGCCCGTGCCCACCACCGTCGCGCGCCTCATCGTCGCGACCACTGTTCCCTAATACGACGTGATCCGCATCGGCGCTGTTCCCGCTCAAGGGCAAGGTAAAACGCGACAATGGTCTGGGTTGGCGGCCAACGACTTCCGCATCTGCCCACACATCGCTGTTTCCACCACCGCCCAGCGTGTGCTCTGTCGGTGATCCTGACGTGCTGGTCACTGCGGCTGACGCGGTGAGGGTGGTGTTGGGCAACGGGCGACGCCGGTTAGCGCGAACAGGCCGCGACGGCGCGGGTGATGGCGCAGCGCGGCGAACGTACTTGAGTGGCTTCGCATCGTGTCCGACACGCGCTTTACCCGCACCCCCTGAGGGGGCCGCGGCGCCGACTTCCTCAGATGCCGGTGCGGGCACCAGAGAGAGAAGCTCCGAAGACATGTACGATCGGGCCAGCGTATCCCCACCCCCACTGCCGCCGCCCGCACCAGCCACGCCTTTCGCCGGCGGCGCGATGAAGACTTGGTGGGGCGATCCAAAAGCCGCCTGGGGACTGGCGCCGAGGGACGCGTTGCTCATACCCCCTGCCGCGGCGGACGTCGCACCGGCGCCACCAGCTGCCGTTCCCCCTTCGCGCCCTGCTGCTGCTGCCCCAGTCGTGTGCCGGCCGCCATGCGCACCGGCACCAGGGCGTGCCACGGAGCGCGGTCTTCGGCGGATGTGCGTGCCGGACGGTAGACCGTGTTGTGGCATGCGCTGGGCGGCTGTTGGACGGAGTATGCCCAGATCCGCTGGGAGCAGTGTCTCGTGCAGACGCGCACCACTGCTGTGCGACTCATCCGGCTCCGGCAGCTGCGTCGAGGCGGCGGTCGTGGTGAAGAGACTGGCAGGCACGCTGCTGTTGACGAGGATGCGAGCGTTGAGCGCCGCGGCTTCCCCCGCGCTACCCGCACCCCGTCCATCTTCGAGCTCCGACACACCAGCGTGCGTGCCGCTGCCACTCTGCCGCGTACCTTGTTGCGATTGCTCCTGGTTGTTGCTTTGACTGCGACACAGCTTCGCGCGGTTTTTGAGTGGGAAGTCCGCAGCCTGTAACGCCTGGAAGCTCAGCGGCGCGTTCACAGGCGAGGCGAAGGCGTTATTCTTTCGCTTCATGTCTAATAACTCGTGGATGGGCGATCAACGCGTGAGCTCAAAGAAATACCGCTGTATTTACCCTGCCAACGGGTGGGTTCTTATCGAGAACGGGAACAGACAAAAAACAACAAAAAAGAAACTAACGTCACAGCTAACGATTCTACGGACCAAAAAAAAAAAAACAAACAAAAACAAAAAAAGAGAGCAACAAGGAAAAGAAGGGAAAACACCAGAAACGAAAAAATAAATGGGGACCACGCGCCTTATCCCGTTGACGTGAGGTTTTCAGACCTTTAGCGCGGATCTTCTTGTGCGTTCTTCCGCTGGGCGGTTGAGGAAGGGGAAACACACAAAAAAGAGACCCGAGCAGCCAATACACACACACACACACACGCCTGCGGGAGCGAGTGTCTGGGTAGCGATAAGCGAAGAGAGAGAGAGGGACGAGACCACAGGACGACGCGAATATCTAGGCTGAGCGGAAGAGAAAGCAAATAAAAACAAGAAAGAAACGAAATATGAAGATCGGGTCAACCTATTGGCTACACGCGTGGTCTACTTGACAACACACACACACAAAAAAAAAAAAAAAGAGAGGTCAATTCCTCAATTCCAACAACAAGCAACAATGCTGACGCGTGTGTCTGCGTGTTCGCACGAAGGTCTTCTCTGATCCGCCCTCTTCTTCCTCTTGAGACCCACGGGCAACAGCGCCGACTTCCTTTTTTTTATATATTCTTTTCTAATGTCCAGAAATGTGTGTCCTGCTCGGACGTCTGTACGATGTATGATAAGCTTGAGACGCAGTAAGTCCTGCTCTTGAGAGAGAGAGGGGGGGGGGAGACGCGATAAAAATAGATGAGGGGATCGGAGCGTGTATGCGTGCGTGTGTATGTGAGAAGCGTATCGTTTGAGGGTATTTACACGCGAGAGACCCACGTGAGAGATGAGCCGGTAAGCAAGCCGACCGGAAGTGACGTGGCAGACAAGCCGCCAATCGTAGCGGAGTGGTGCGTTACGCGCCATGCGCACGACCACCTGCGAGCCGAGAAGGGCGGCCACGGTTGGTACATACTTGTTGGTCACCCCCCCTGCGACCAAGAAATGACCCGCACTGTCATTTGTTTCGTTTTCTGTACCTGTTCCCTTCAAGGTAAAGGTTGTCATATCATCCTGGACGGCCGTCTGCACAGAAAGAATAAACAAAGAAAACAAGGAATAACAACACAACGCTGGCGTACGTTAGAAGAAAAAAAAAAACACACACAAAGAGAAAAAAAATATAAAAAAACCCGACGGAAAGGAAGAGTGGTACTCGGTGCAGACGTGCTGAAAAACGGGAAACCACTAATCGCCCTGATAGAACATGGGCCCGGCAGGCGGATGTGTCTCGACCCAGTGCCGGGCAATCGACTCTCGCGTCGCCACCCACACCTTCTCCTTGGTCTCGATGTACGCGAGGAACTTCTTCAGCCCAGCCGCCCTCGCAGGCTTGCCCGCTACGCGACAGTGCAGGCCGACGGACATCATCTTTGGCGAGCCCTCCTTACCTTCCTCGTATAAAACATCGAATTGATCCTTCAAATACTGGAAGAACTGCTCGGACTCGGTGAATCCGTTCAGCGCGACGTACTTCATATCGTTCACATCCAGACTGTATGGCACGACGAGCTGATAGCGGTCGTCATTGTCGCTCTTGCGAAGCGGTTGTGTGTAGTAAGGCAGGTCATCCGCATAGCTGTCGGCGTCGTAGAGAAAACCGCCGTCCATCGCACAGACGCGCGCGCTGTTCGGGCTTGTGCGACCAATGTAGTGCCCGATGGGACGCTTGCCAGTGAGCTTCGTGTGCGTCGCGACGGCCTCTTTGATCATCTGGCGCTCTTCTGACAGGGGTGTGTGCTGAAGATCCAGCCAGCGGTACCCGTGCGTGGCGATTTCCCACCCAGACTCCTGCATCGCCGCGACCGCGTCGGGATTCTTCTCGAGCGCGAGCGTCACACCGAATACAGTGACTGGCACCTTGTGCTGTGAGAAAAGGCGGTGCAGACGCCAGAATCCCGCACGCGAGCCGTACTCGTACATGCTCTCGATTTGTGCACAGCGCGCGCCGGCGATCGCTTGTGTGCCGACCATATCCGATAAAAACTGCTCGGATTGTGCGTCGCCGTTGAGGACACAGCGTTCAGCCCCCTCCTCATAATTCACGACGAAGTTGACCGCCACGAACGCCTGACCAGGCCAATTCGCATTCGGTGGGTTGCGACCGTAGCCAATCAAATCACGCTCATACTCGGTATGATCCATCTTCAAAAGTACGCGTGTGCTTGTGTGTGCTTGTGTCGATATCTTGATGTACTCAATGAGATATCAAGTCAGTAAATCACAGGGAAAGGAAAACCAAACAAACGAAAGAAATAAAATGTGTGTATGTGTATGTGAGAGAGAGAGACGACATGAATGAGATAGAGGTGTCATGTGTATTCAATGCTCTGCAAATCATCCATCCAAAGAAAGCAACCCCGAAGAGCACCAACACATCGCATGAGCGAAGTGGGTGTGTGCGATTGTCGCGACTCTCTTTCCATTTTTTTTTGTCTCTCTCGCACATTCTTTTTGGGCGACATCGACGTTCTCATCACCGTTTATGCGAATAGCCTGGCCGCACACCGGGAGCGCGAAAAAGAAGACGAAAACCCTGCTACGAAGCCGTGGACGTGCGAACAGATATCGACATCGTTGTCTATCCCTTGCGTTTTTATTTCTTGCGACACGGCTTGGGGCATTCTACGCTTTATAAAAGAAAGCCCGGTTCCTTCTCCGCGCGCATCGAGAAGAGCGATCCACGTAGCTCGTTGAGTTTCTCCATTTGTTCAGGATTCAGTAGGCGGCGCTCCTCCTCCGTCAGTTCGCGAGAGGTGACGCCCGACGCGAGCTGCAGCACATACTGGTACCACCCCTCGTAGAAGATACCGGCGGTGATCGCATCCGCGTCCCTGTGGCGCTGGAACTCCTCGTGCACAAACCTGTTCCCAAAAATGCGCTGATCGGGCGTCAACAGGTAGCGCAGCATGTACTCCCCCTGTTCCGGTGCCGAGCTGGGATCGGCGTCTGCCTGGCATGGCGTCGACGACGAGGAGGAGGGGGCTGTGCCAAGGAAGCGAGCTTCCGCCTCACTCACACCTGTGGCGCGCGAAACCGCCGCTGTCGGCCCGCCTGTGCGTGAGCGAGACACATCCAGCGACACGGCGACCGGCTTGTTGTGAAGGCGCAGTATGGTGCGGTAGAGCTGTGCGATGCCGCGACGCCACTCAGGGCTCTGATACGGGATCGACTCGCGCATCGAGGACGGGTGCGGCAGGCCGGCAAGGGACAGGCGAAGGTTCATGTTCGTTTCGACGTGCATATGCTGCATCGCATCCGGCGAGGCGTCGATCGCGGCACCTCTTGTCGGCGGCTCTTCAGCCTCTTGCGTTTGTTGTGCTTGACGGCGCTGACGAGCCTTGGCTTCCGCGGCGAAAGGCCCGTACCCGACCGAGCGAGCCGCACAACGGCGCATCTGCACACAACGCAGCATCTTGTCTCTATTCTGTTTTGGCGTTTTTTCTCTCTTTGTTTCGATATGGGAGGCGTTGGTATGCGTTCAGACTGTATTGTGTCACAATGCAAACCAAAATGATATAGGAGACCTGTCGAATGCTTGTTGACAATATAGGGAGAGAGACAGAGACAGAGGTGATGGAATATATTGCGAGCGACGACTGGCATGGCCTTGGAAGAGGCTGTAATGACATGGAGGAGAAAACAAGATACCATAAGTACGCCATGACAAGGACGTGTGGGCGTGAGCGATACACGTTTCTTGTCAGATCATCCGCAAGCGAAGAAAGACAGTAGAGAGGCGCGCGCGCGCGGCTCCCGCACGTCCGCTGCTTGTCTTCCCTTTCCGTGTCGACCTGTTCGTCCGTTGTGAACCAGGATCTGCTTACTGCAAGCAGTAGAATACAAAAAGAAGAAGAAAAAGGAAGATGAACGAATAGTGTACATCGCCATCTGCTGCCACAGCGGCATAAGGGGGAGACGTGACAAGGACGGTCGCTCGTCAACGGCACACACGCGCACATCGCTACAGTCTACTGCGCGGTGGACTGTTCGTACGGACGGCGACGGAGGCGGGTCCGCCACGTCGCTGCGCGGCGTGTACTTGGGCCTCACTCAGCAACGTCAATCGATTCAAGATGAGGGGCGACGCGTAACCCTCGTTGATGTCAATCTGACGGTCGCGCCAGATGCGGTACACGTCCTTCGCATTCTCGGCCCGTTCACGTTCTAGCTGGCCACGCGCCATGGCGAGCTCTCGTCGCTCGGTGGCGAGTACGTTGATGCGTCGCTGAACGGGCAGCGTGGTTGTGCGTGGGTTCAGATCAGCCTCCGTGAGGGCGGACATGGAGCGCTCAGCCAGTGTGTTCTGGAGGTAGCTGTTCCACAAAATCTTCATGTTCAAGCGCGCGAGCCGACGAGTGAGCTGGTGCTCACACTCGTAGAGACGGCGCACCTCGTACAACACCTCCGTTGTGGTCGTCGGGCTGCGCAGGATGGCACTGCACAGCTCCTTGAGTACGCGACCGGGCTTGGGGCGTGTCGCATCGGGCAGTACGATGGACTGTGTCACAAATGCGTGCGTCGCGAGGTACAGATCGCTGAGGCTGTCGAGCGAGGGTCGCAGACGGACGACCTCGGCCGGCCCGTAGCGCACTTGGATGAGGTGACCGAGCGGATCGATCGTGTTTCGCAGCTTCACCGGCCACGGGTGGTAGCCGTGCGTGTACTCGCTTGTCATCATGGGTAGCAACAAGTTCGTGGCGGATTCGATCAAATCGGTGGAGGCGCTGAGCGTGCTTTGCAGGACGACGTTTTCCTGTGCCACCCGATCCATGAGTCGGGCACGGTTGGCCAAGCTCTTGACCGTGGCGTCAACCATGACGCGGCAACTCTGAAGCTCTCCCATGACGCCGTTTCGCATTTGTCGGAAGTCGGCGTGCAGCTTCTTGACCTGAGCAGACAGCTGTGCATGAACGTATTCGCTGTCGGCCAGGTGCCGCAGCCGCTCAATCTCGCGGTCCTTTATCGTCAGCTCGTACGCATGCTTCACCTTGATAGACAGAATAGTTTCCTTGAGCTGCCGCTGACGCTCATCGAGCTCGGCGCGGAGCTGATCCTGTTCGAGGCGGCCATTCGCCTTGAGTGCGTCCCGTTCCCGTGCATCGGGGTCCATTTTTTTGATGAGATCAGGCGCGATCGCCAGTGTTTCGTCATTTTCAACACCAAGCAGTACGAGATCGAGAAGACTTTGGATATTCACCACATCATCGTCAAAGTTTCCGCTGCCGTTCTTTTTGCCGCTAGCGGCGCTCAGTGCCGGAGCCGCCGGTGGTGTCAGAGAGCCAGTGTGTGGCGTGGAGAAGACCGAACGGCGCGCACCCAGCGTCATGGAGCTGCCTAGGTGTCCATTCATCCCCGCGCTGACTCCACCACCACCACCACCACCACCACCACCAGCACCAGCACCAGCACCAGCACCAGCCGCCATGGCGGTCGTGTTCGCCTCCTTTAGTGCTGTCTGAAGCTGACGCTCACGCTGGGCGGCCAAGGTCAGCTGTGAGCGCAGCGTGTTGCATTCGCGCACCAGCGTGCGGCGGAGATAGTGAACAATGTGGCGCTTTTGCTCTGTGTAGCTGCTTTCTTCCAGCAGCTGCGCGCGCAGTTCTTCGAGGAGCTGCCGACCCTCCGCCAGTCGGACTTCCAGGTCGCGTGCGTGCACTCGCACGGCTTCATGCTCGGCCCTTGTCACCGTCGTCAGACCACTCTCTTCGGTCAGCGTTGACGCATCCACACGCTGCGTGGCCTTACGAGGCGGCGTGCTGTACTGCGCGAAACCCTGGAGCTGCGCCTCACGCCGAGCTTGGCGTGCAGCGGCGTGTGCGTGACGCGAGCTGGACGCGGTGATGGAGGACGCGGCGGTGGTGGTGTTGGTATCGCGACGCTGGCCCGCAACTGTACTGGCGTCCGCCTCCCCGGAGACGATGCTCTGGGCATCCTGGGCATCAAAGTCATGTACATCGCCGCCGCCCTCGTCGTGCAATGCAGTGGCTTTTACGAGCAGGTACTCACCGGGCTTTGCGGTGGCCACACTGGAAGCCGCAGAAGCGCGAGACACGCGTGAGTGCGAGTGTGAGACACCGTCGTTTTCGTCCTCACGGCCCTCTCCTGGCGACACCAGCGGCGCCTGTTCACTTGGGCCCTCTCGATTCTTGAGCCGCACACTATTGCCATACGTTTCTGGTAGCTGCATCATCCGTGCACCCGTACCGACCGTCGACGCCCCGGCTCGTGCCTTGCTGTTCGGGCTGGCGGCGCCGATGAGGTGCTTGGCGAGCTTGTTGTACTGCGTGCTGAGACCAGTTTCGTTGGCCGAGTACACCATCTGTACAGACCCAGGGGCTGTTGCCCCGCCTGCGAGTGGCGACACTGCCGATAGAGAGCTATCAGCGACGCCCGCAGCGGCGTCCGATTCACCGCTGGCACCGAGCCGATGGGCAGCACGTTCCTGCGCTGTGCTGAGTACCGCCTCCACGGCACCGGACTCGGGGTCCTGCACGTACATGCCCTGCGGCATCAACACAGGCTCCTTGCGGAACTCCTCGAACATAGCCTGTGCCCTCTGACGCGACACAGCGCGACTACTCACCTGCTTGCTAGACGCCATCGATGCCGTCGCCGCAGCCTTGGACGCCCGGTCCAGCTCGAGCAACGCCGTCTCGTCGCGGTACTGGGCATAGGACGGGATCTCCTTGAGGAGTTTGTCGAGCAGCGCGCGGCTCTCGAACGTAAATCGGAGACAATCCTTGAGTGAGCCTTGCTCCGCGATCTGCAGCTTCTTGCCCAAAATCTCCTGCACGCGCTGGACGACGAGACGCAGCGTGCGAGGACAGGGCTGCTGGGACAACGATTGCTCTGCATCATCGACATCCGTGTCGTCGGCGGTATTGGTGCGCTCGGCGGTGAAGCGTACGAAGGAGCTCACAGGCACGGTACCCGTTGACCCCGTCTCCGGAAGCGTGGAGGCTGAGCCTACCTGAACCCCGTCACTGCCGCCACGCTTATCGGCTGCACGCATCGCGTTGCCATTCCCCGCCCTTTCCTCGTCCACGTCGACGCCAAATTGATCGGCGAGACTGAAGCGGTCAAGTTCTTCATAGTTCACCTGCCGCTGTAGACGCCGCATAATGCGATTGTAGACTTGCTGGAGATTCGGGTGAAGCTCCTGAGCCGTCGGCCGGACAACACCAGAGGCGGTCTTGTCGTCCGCCTGGGTCAACATCACGCGTGCCTGTGGACGCGACGCGCTCCCACCTGCGATGGCGGGGAGCCGTGCACTCGAGGACGGCATCTGACCGACCACGTCTCCACCAATACCAGCAGCAGCCGCAGTACGTCCGCTGCTTGCGAACCCTCCACCGTAACCAAATGCTGTAGGAGACGTGGCCGCACCACCCACGCCACCACGTGCGAGTACACTGCTGCTCACCTTGGCCGGACGCGAGTTCGGCAGCCCCGTTGTGGGATGTCGCGTGTTCATATTGTTTACATAGACCCGCGGCTCGTTCAGGTCATCGCTGGCTGAGGTGAACCGCCGCGGCATGTGGGACAGCGAAAGGAGCGGGACGGAGGCGCACAAAAAAAAAAAAAAATAATAAAATGTCAATCAATCCAAAACAAACGTGTTGCTTCTGCTCTTCTCTTCCTTCTTTGTCCCCCGGCTGAAACTGCTTTTTTTTTTTTTGTGTGTGTTATGCATGACCATGAAACATGACGAAGATCGATCGGGTAGGGAAAGGAGATGAGGGAGGTGTCAGTGAGAGTGAGTGTCATATCAGTGGCGCTAACACACGACGATTGTGTGCGCGTGTCGTTCGCGTCTTGCCGCAGCGAGAGAGCGAGAGAGACAGAGAGACAGAGAGAGAGAGAGAGCATGAGGTAGAGAAGGCATCGCGCTCTTGCTTGCCGATGACTGGCATACCGGCCATAATATGTGTGTGTGTGTGTGACGGGGCGTACAAGAAGAAGAGTGGCGACTCTCAGAAACTACCAACGGTGCAGAAGGCGAAGGAGAGAACGAAGGAACCAAAAAACAACAACACGCACACGCAGTAATGGAAACACGGCCGCTCAATTACGGCAAGGGCACAGCCTTATCCCCCTTCTTGACACCGACTTGATTCGCCGGTGAGCCTTCCCGTACGTCCGCCACCCGGAGTTCGACTGACGAAGAAGGAATGGTCGCCTCCAGCACACAACCGAGTCCTGGAAGCTCAAACCGAGGTGCGTATGTGTTCTTCTGTGTTGCGGCAGCGCGACTCGGCTGTGCCGCCAACAGGGCCGAGGCGGACAGCAATGTCGCAGTGGGCGGTGCCCGCGGTGGCGGGGAGGCCTCGTTCTGATCCGCGCTGCGGCTCGCACTCCGATCGATTTGGCCGTCTTGCTGAATCGCCACGAGTGTTGCCTCGGTGGGCTGCGCGTAGAAGCGCGAGATGGACTTGGGCGTGCGTTCCGCAGGTGGGGAGATGGAGTGCGTCGGCGGCACGGGTGAAACCTTCCGTGCGGCGGCGTCGGCCTCACTACGGCCACGCGCGCGTGTGTTGGGCGATGTATGCGTGGAGGACGTCAGCGATCCCTCACTTGGCGCGCCGCTACCGTCATGACTGATGTTCATCTTATCGTCGTTGTCGTTCGCGTGGTGACCCGCTGATGACCCCGCTGGGGGTGAGGTGCGCGCACCCGCACCTACATCCGTACCACCCACCGCACCGTGCGGCGGCGCACCAGCTTCGGCATCGAGAGTAGTCAACAGTGGTCTCGCCGTGCCCTTCTGCAATGGTCCAGGTGCGGAGACGCGCTCTGTCTTCGAGCTCGCCAAATGTGGAGGCGAGAGGCACACCGGCTGTGGTCGTGCTTCGCGTGGCGAGGGAGAGAGCACGAGCCGCTGTCCCGGCCCCGAGTCCCTGCGCGGCCCACGCCCGTCACCACCACCACCATCACCAGCGGTTTCCGTCCAAGGCGGAGACGACGATGGCGAGAGGCGCTCTGCGATTCGGATGCATTCACCATCGCGCTGTCGATCCGTGTCGCCCTCTGCGAGACTCTGCCGGCGCGAAACAGATTGACGACGTAGCGAGTCAATTAACGCCGCTTGTTTGGCGCGTTGCCAGCTCAACTCACTGAGTGCGTCATCGATCACAGCCGGATCCTTCTTGTGCAGTGAGGCCGGTGTCCATTCCAACAGCGATTCGTCCGCCGTCTGCACGTCGCGGGGCGGGGAAATGAGGCCCACTGAGGACGCTGGCTGCGTCAGAGGTGCTGGGTCGTGTCTGGATGGTGAAAAGCGATTGGCGTGGTTCAACATGTGCGGTGCTGGTGGCAGAGCGAGTGAGTGGTGATCACGACCGCTTGTTTCTGTCGATCTCACTTCCACGTCATCGGCGGGCTGGACGGGCGCCCTCGCGGCGGGTGGTGATCGGACCTGTTGGGGCGGCTGTGTACTCCGCCGAAGAATCGGACTGGTGTGCTGAACAGGTGAAGGACTGACGGCTGTGCGCGCTGGAAGCATTTTGGTGGGCGTTCTAACCGGCAGGCGCCGCGCCGGCAAGCCCGATGACACATCAGGGATGGACTTCACTGCTGCGGCTGGTCCGTGCGCCGGCCCTTGAGCCGCCTCCATCGTTTCCGCCTGCGGCAGTCGCACGTCGTGCTCGCTGACACTCGAAAGACTCGATGCGGACGAAGGCACGGTAGTCTCACGCACAACCGAGGCGTTATCTGGAGGTGCAGCGACAGTGACCGGCTTCGCGCGTGCGAAGAGCACAGCGGCGTGTGGGGGTGACGTCTTCGCATGTGCGGCAGGCGCGGGAACAAAATGAATTCGTTTGGCCCCACCACGCGCGCCGGCCACGGCACTCGTCATGGTGAGCAGCTCACTCGATGACGGAGACGACGGCGAAGGCAGCGGAGGCGGGGATGCGGATGACGGCTTCTGTGCGTCGGCTTTGACGAGTTGCACGAGAGCACGGGTGGCGGCCTGCAGGTCCAGCTGACGAAGCGCAACACAGTCCAACACGAGTGCCCACCGCGCAGCCTCTTCTTCATCAAACAGCTCCTGCTGAGCGAGAACACACAGACGCACTTCCTCCACTTCAAGGTCGCGCTGATCGTCGGCAAGGGCGAGCTGCGCACGAAGAACGTCAACGGTGGAGCTAACTGCGTGGAGACGACGCAGCGCATCTTCGACCGCATGCTTCTCATCCTCGTACGCGTCGCGGAGTTGGTCAAGTTGAGCGTCTCTCTCGCGTTGGGCCTGTGCGGCGGCGGCGGCGGCTTCAGCGGCCTCCGCCTTCTTCGCACTACTCTTGGGACTGCGGCTGCGGCTGGGCTTACGGCTTGTGCTCTGCGGGTCCGAAAGTGAGTACACCTCTGTCAGCGGGCTCACAATCGTCGGCGAGCCGTCGTCAGCGTGAGAGACCCGGCGCAACACCGAGGGCGGCGTGTACAGCACAGCCGGCGCTGTGTCCACACCGTCGCGTTCAGGTGAAGTCGCCGTCGCCGTCATCGTCGTCGCTGGTGCGTGTGGAGCCGGTGAAGACGACACCACCTGCGTGGCGGCGGCTGAGGGTGCGTATGGCGGCGGTGGGATGGCGGCGGTCGGCACCAAGATCGGGACGGCCCCACCAAGTGGTGGCTTGCGGTCGGCGGGTAGCGCGACGGCAGCTCGGAGCGGGGAGTTATGTGGGTCCTTCGGTGAGTGCTGACGTGGATGTGGTGGGGGAAGGCGGCTGTTGTTGTGGCTGCTAGTGCGGCCAGAGCCGCTCTTGAAATGATCGCGGAGAGTTGCGCGTGTGGCATCCGCGATCATCTGTGCGAGCACGGGGTCGACACGCACGGGTGCCTTCTCGCTCGTCTTCGCGTCGCACTCTTGAGGATGACCGCTGTCCGTGCCCAGACGTGCGCGAAGACGCTTATTCGCCTTCACGGTCGCCCGCAGCTCCGCTTCGAGTTCTTCGATGCGCTGGTTCTGATCCTGTCGTGCACGATCAATATTTTCCATTCCTTGCAGCACCACACCTGCGCTATCGACGAGCCCTTCAAGAACATCGACAGGAAGCGGCGTGTACATGCGATGATCTCCATTGCTGTGCGGGCGACTCCGCCTCCCGGTGGCCTCCCACGCACTCAGGTGCCGAATCCACCCTGTCGACGGCACGACTGAGCTCGTTGTGGACGAGACGGTACCGCGCTCAGACGAGGAGAAAGGATATGCATTTGTCGCAGCAGCTGCGTGATACGCGTGCTCTTTCCATTTAAGTACCAGGCTCGCTACGACGCGCGCTACGAGTGCGACCTCGGCTTGATACTCTTCGGCAACTTCGTCTTGCGAATCGACGTCCTCGTCTTCGCTTTCGCCTGCCCCGTGCACTTCTTGGTGCGTCGCGCGGGCGACCACGCGCTCCTCATGCGAGCGGCGACCGTGATCGCGCGAAGAAGCCAGTGAGGAAGACGACAGCAAGGGTGAGTGACGCGGCTGTTGCCGCGAATGCTCGACAATGTGAGAACCCCGTTGGCTGACGCCGCGAAAGGAAGTAGAGCCGCTAGTACTGCGACGCCCACCCACGGCAGTGTCTGTATTCTTTGCGGACTGTCTTCGATTGTCCATTCTCGAGCCGTGGATGAAAAAGACAAATCACACCAGAACAGCCACAACGGTGATAAAAAACAAATGAAAAGACAAAAACGATCTGGTGTTGTATGTGCCGAGAGGAAAGAAGTACGGGGAACCACGACTAAGCACGATACGTCTGTGCAGCAATGACTGCTATAAGACAACGACGTGAGTGTTCGATTGCGGTGTAAAGATAGATAGATACATAGATAGATAGATAGGCGCACACTCCGGGGAACGTGTCGAGAACAGGAAAAGAAAAGAAAAAAAGGAAGTGCGATGTAGTTTGAGAAAAAAAGGTATGCGCCCAGGAATGTCACAAAGATGACCGTGACGCTGTGGCGAGGGAGTACGTGCACTCACCAGTCGAGCAAGGCACGGCGAACAAAATGTTCCGCGATCTTTTTTTATTTATTTATTCCATCTCGTCCGTTTGCGGAAGCGCATACGTCGCGCTTGTACAACATGTCAATAATGCAGTGGGCGTGCTGGTCAAGAGAGGTTAGGCATGTGGTCATCCGAACCCTCTATACTTTTTTTTCTTTTTGGGAATGCGGGGTCTGAACGTGAGTCTCTCGGTGAACATGACGAAAAGAAGGAGAACACACACACACTGTTCAGAATCAAACACCCAGAACAGAGCGGATGTAAAAGAAGGGGCCTGCGTGCTCGGGTTAGAAAGCGTACCACCATGTAGGGTAGGTCCTCCGAACACGCACAGAATGTACATCGCTGGCACCCGTATACCCGGACAACCGCAGCACACACACTCACACACACACACACACTCACACACACACACACACACACACACACACACACACACACACACACACAAGAGAACGTCTCGAAGGGGAATGCGGAAAACGGCGTGCTGAAAAAAAAGTCAGTCAAAACAAAACAAAAAAAGAGGCGAACCGAACAATTCACAACACTCTCCATGCCACAACGTATCTAACATCCTTTTGGCTTTTTGACTTGTTTATTTTACATTAAGCGGCGCTTCTGTGTTGTTCTTCCTCTTTTTCCTTACCAGTGAAGCCAGCAAGAGTAGGACACATCAGAACAGCCGAGCCTCAACCTCCTTTAAATGCAACGGCGTTCGGCTGTTCCTTTCGTTCCTTTTTTTTTCTTTTCCGATCCTCAGGACAAGAAAATACCTTAGCTGTGGAGACACGACACATCTTACGGTGTGTGGGATGCGCCCGTCAACGTCGGCATTGCGTTCCCCTCTGTCGAGGCTAAAGGTGCTGAGGGCTGGTTCAATTGGCGTTGGCGGCGTGCCGCGAGCTCGCTGACATCGAAAGCCGCGCCGTGCGCACGCGCAGGCGGCGTCGCTGTCCCTGCCGCGGCGCCCATCACACCAATCAAATCTTTGGTTGGCTTGTCCGTGAAACGCACCCCAGGCGTCGCGGTGCGCGCACTCGCACCCGGCGAGGGGCTACCGCTGCGGTGTGTGTTGAGACCTCCGTGGAGTGTACCGTTGAGCAAGCGACCACCACGTGGCGAGGGCCGCCTTGGCGAAGTACGCTCGCGCTGGCCGTCAGGTGACTGTGAGAGGGGACGGGCGGACGCGTCTGCACCACCACCACGCATCTCCGTTTCAGGACCGGAACGACCGTAGTGGGAGGCCGCTATGTCGACTGCCGTGCGTAGCTGGTTGGGAATCTCCTGCGCGCTAACTTTTCTAGGCGAAACGGCGACTTGAGTGCCGTCGACCGTGCGAGAGGCCATGTAGGCGGGCGACTGCGCCATCACGTCCTCGATGGTCCGTGTTCGACGGAACTGACTGGTGTGCAGCTCATCCGTGCGGATGGCGTGCGCGGTGCGCAGGGAGTGGCTCTGCGTCGCGATTTGTTCGCGTGTCTTGTGACGCGCACTCGCCTTCAGTGCTGGGCTCGTTGTCGTCTCCGCGCCACACGTACCATCGAACGTGCGCGCGTGGGCGGAGCTGGAGCCGTACAAACTCGGGTGTGTGCGTGTCTGCCAGCTCCGACTGCCGCGCGTCATTTCCGAGTACAGCATGGGGCCCTGCGCTCCCGGGTTGCGTCGCGCTGGTCGCTCGCCGGTCGAGAAGCGCGTGCCCATGCCAAAGTCAAAGGTGTGGTTGTAGTTGAGCATGATGGTATCTGGCGGCAAGTCATGTGGTACGTGGAGCCCCTTGCTGCGGTGGTTGTAGTAGACAAAGTCGCGTTCTTGACGCACGGGCTTGCAGTGTGTTGGCGCGCGACGGCGTAGCGCGCGCTGCTCTGCCAGTTCTTGGTTGATCTCGGGCTCCAGCAAGTCGAGCTCACGGCGCAGCACACTGGAGGAGACGGTGCCGCCGAGCACACGCTGCTTGCGATTGATGGCAGGGAATGTCTGGCTCTTTATCATGCCCCACTCCGCGAGCTCCTCTGCGGTCCGATTGGACGCATGTGGCTGTGCGGCGTAAATACCCTGGTGTGGCAGGCCGCGAGAGCGCGCAGACCAGCTCTCGTCGAGCCCCCCGACTTGACCACTACCGCCGGTGGTATTCGCAAAGCCACTTCCGAGGCTCGCGGCGGTCGACATCCCCGGCTGGCTCACGCGAAAGCGCTGTGAGAGACGTGCCTCGTCCATCGCGTGCTGCGTGTTCATGAGCGAGGCCGGTGCAGTCCCCGATAGCGGCTGATTTCCGTAGAAACTCGGGAAGACCTCGGGCTCAGGTACGTGGCGCGTGGCCTCCAAGTAGCGGGAGTAGCTCCCATCCACCATACGATTGGTATGGCTGTTGTCACTGCCGCGCTGAAAATCCGTGAGTACACCAAAGCCAGACGGCGTTTGTACATACGACCCGGCACGTGAGCCCGCGCGCACGCCAGGCACAGAGGAGCTGTACGTCTGACCAGCCAAGGATGCATCGGTGACGGGCACCACATCGAAACGGTAGGCGGTGGTGTTGTGCCCCGCGTCCGCGTACACTTCCATACTACGGTCCACCGCGGCCTTCATGGACACGCCGCGAGGCTCAGCCTCACGCAGTGACTGTTGTGGCGTGGTGGTACGGTGCTCAGCAGGGGACTTTGGTGGTTCAGGTTGGCTCTGGCTCGGTCGACTCTGCTGCGGCAGCTGTGGTGGAGGTGTGCGCGCGCCTGCCGATGGCTGCGGCACTGGTGAAGGCAGCTCCGGTGTGCTGGCAGCAGCGCTGCCCGTGACCTCCGCGGCCGCCGATAGCGGTGCCTGTTGACCCGCCGTGCCCGACCCATCCGATGCCTTTGGCACCTCATCTCGAGGTCCTGCCTCGGTGTCGGCTTCTCGCACCTCGTGTGCTGGCGCCGCTGCGGACGCATGGGCGTCAAGAGGTACGGCGACAGCGTGATCCTCGCTGGGCACTGCCGTCGACAGTTCACCTACAGGCTCGTTGACTGCGTCCTCTTCGCCCGCAGTAGCAGTCTCAAGAGGAGAGTGGTGCCGACTCACCGGTCCGGCTGGTGACGCGTTGGCCTCCACGAGCACCGCTGCCGTCTCCGCTTCTGCGTGCAGGCCCTCTGTGGATGGCTGCTGTTCAATCGCGACACCCTCTTCATCAACGGGCACCTCCACACTAGGCTCTTCGGTGTGCACGGCGGCCTCCTTCGCATCATCCGATGTGGAATGCGGATTCTCGCTCTTCATGGAAGTGATCAAAAAGAAAGGCGACACAAATTTGACTTTGGCACAAGCGCGTGAGGGCAAAAAAATCGTACCAAGAACGACAAGTGGACGGTCGTGACGTGAACCACGCTTAAATATTTCTTTTTGTGTGCGTGTGCGCGTTCACGAAATACGCTTCTCACCGCGCAGGGAAAAACGTCAAGTACGGGGGGGGGAGGGGAGAGGGAGGAGGCGAGCAAGCGAGTATGTGACATACAATGGGAGATAATGACTGTCTTCTTTTTTGTTTTGTTTTCCGCTTGTTATTCGACGCAACAATGCGGTGGACGTATCCACTCAGTGTCGGTGCGATGTGCATCGGCGACATGACGTGTATGATCTGCTTTCGCACGTGCCCACAACGTCTCAAGTCAGCGTTTTTCTGTTTCTTTTTTTCCTTTCGAAGAACGACGGTGCATCACTCTTTTTGTAAACGCTTGCGCGTGTGTCTTCTTCTTTTTCACGTCCTATGCGTATTTTTTTGTTTCGCTCAATGGAATAGACAAAGACGAGGAGCGGAGAGAAAGGGAGGTGTGTGTGTGGGGGGGGGGGGGACCCCGGAAACCGTGTTGATCTGCACACGAGTGCGCTGTACATCAAGAAGAAAACAAACTACAACCCCCCCAAAAAAGCCATTGAGTGTCAGGTGCCGACCTCACCATTCTGGCAATTGCTCGACCGCGTGCACGTCGTCATTTCGCCGCGCCGCCGTGCGCTGCTCACGCTTCGTGGTGAGCCACTGCTCGCGAACTTGACGCGCGACGAGGTAATCGGGCACATCCTGCTGTGGACGCACGCTGCCAATGTAAGGTGTACCGCCGATCGCATACGCCTCGTCGACGTAGCCGCTGCTGAAGACGAAACCGTTGTTCACGTAGCGCGAGGGGGCCGGCACGTCGTGTGTCGCCGCGGCAGTTGGGCCATCCGATGGGGATGGAGAGGCGCCGGTGACGGCAACATGAGCGGGTGACGACGTGTGCGGCTGCGACGCTCCCGACGCACCGGTAGCTGATCCGCGCGGAGACGAACTGCGCACCGCCTCCTTTCGCCCCGTCGACGCCGCCGCACTTGAGATCTCGTGCGCGAGTCCTAACTGGAATACAGAATGATCCGCCGGTTTCACGACCATGGCTTTGCCGAGTCCACCGCGGAGATCAGCCTCACCCTTCACTTGTCGCCGCTCAAGTGCACTTGTGGCATCGGGGTGGCGCCCGGCACCCGTGTCAAGATTGTACACACCAAGCCCACGTCGGTGGGGTTTGTCGCAGGCGCTGATGCCGTACACCTCCACGCCGGCCTGGGTGCCTGGGGGCGGAGCATAGCGCTTCGCAGGCGCCCACGGCGACTCCGCACCGCGCCGCTCGTCGAAGTGACGCTTCCCACCGTTTTTGACGTTCAGCACGTAGTGTGTTGCTGGGTTCACGGAGGCGGCGGTGCCCTCGCCGTGATCGGGGAGGCTGACCCCGTCCACGTACGGCACCACGAGCGCATTGTTCATGTGACTGCGTGTGAGTGGCTGCGGCGCGTAGTCGCGACCGAGATGACGTACACGATGCCCAGGACGATCGCCTGGTACGGTGTGATCACCGTACGGGGTTGGGTAGGCGGAATTTTTAAAGGCAACGTCGATCGTTTCACGCGGCGCGGCGCAGCGGCTGTGAGGTGGCGGAATAGCCTCCTTGGCGCTGGTGGATGTTCCTCCTGCTGGGGACACCTGTGCCACGGGAACCGTTTCACTCATATCGGGCTTCTTCTCTCTAAGAGAGTGATAGGCATTTATAGTCGATGAGGTGGGAGGGGAACAGGGACAGCCGGATATGAAGCGAGAACCAACAACAACAACAACAAACCCAAATGGTCTGTGGTAAGAGAGACACGAGGTCGAATGACATGTCGTAGCGAAAAGGCTGCCTCCACAATTTTGAGAAGAGCCTCGTTGCGCGGGTGTCTTACTCAACGATCGACAGACGGTTGGTGAGACAGACAGACAGACAGACAGACAGACAGACACACACTCGCACGTGATCTCTTATTCCAAGTTCTCGCTTTGTGCGACGCGAAAGACGGTGAGGGTGTGATGAGAGCCGCTCGCCTGTCTGGTGCGCGTTTCCTCTCCCACTTCGAGCACGGCGGTCGCGTGCTTTTCTTCCCAATTCGTCTGGGCGGACACGTGATCTCTCGTTCTTTCTTTCATTTTTGTTGTTTTGAATTTGTTTGTGCTACTGTGGTGACTACGTTACGCATGGTACGTGAGATCGTCTGGTCCAATGTTTGTGCGACCCCCCCTTCCGCTGTCGCTTCGCTCTGCTGATGAATGCTTCGCCGACGCATCCGCCGTCTTGAAAACAAGACGATACGAAAAGAAAACAAATAGAGCGGATGTGCAAACGTAAGGACAAACAGGCAGAGTGTGTGAGAGAGAGAAGCACCCATTCGCTCTCGCGCGTGCACACATACACGCACACAGACATCAAAACCTCGTGAAATGCGCTTGAACAACATCAGGACACACACGGAGCTTGTGTTGTTGTGCTGTGCTTTTTGTGTGACGCGATGCACTCAGTGTCCGCAGCGCGCGGGGATCACACGAATAACACCAAGAATCAAACAAGAACAGAAAAAATCTTCACGTCACCCCTTCCATGCTACCTAAGTAATAAAAAGAAAAAAAGGGGTTGTTCATTCTCGCACCTTCTCAAAAGTTTTTTTTTTTTTTGGCCTCAGCAGAGAAGGTGGGAAGAAGAGAGAGAAAACGATCCGAGAAAAATCACAAGTTAGTCTTCTGCTAAATACGATCAATTGTGACGGCTCTTTCTTTTTTTCCGCTCTCTCGCTCGCCAAAACAACAACAGCAACAGCTGCTTTTCCATTCCTGGGTGTTGCTTGATGAGCGAGACAGTGAGAGAGAGAGAGAGAGCCGCATCCGCACCAACGGAGGAAGAGAAAAGACAACACATACCACGCCATCGCCGGAACTCGGAAAGGCAGATTTTCAAATCACCTTACAGACCCATCTGGCGCTTGGAGGGGAATCCGAGCATCTCGCCGTGACCGTAGAAGGACGCGGGGTGCGCGAACATGGTATCCGTCACCTTCTTCACGTCCGCCGCACTAACAGACTTGATCGCCTCCAGCACCTCCTCGATCGCCGTGAACTTGGTGGAGCTGAGGTCAGACACAGAGAGACTCGTACCGAGGTGGTCGCAGTAGCTGCGGATGCTGTCCGTGTGCGCATTGGCGTACTCAGTCGCGGCGCGCACCTTCGCGGCATCGATCTCCGCCTGCGCCGCGCCCTTCTTGGACTGCACGACCTTGACGGCATCGGTCACCATCTTCACAGCCGTCTTCGGCTCCGACGTCGCCGTGAAGCCGATAAGACCGGCAGAGTTGTACGGGTTGTAGAACGCGCGCAGACCAGCGTGCACGTACGTCTCGTCCTTGTTGTAGCGGATGCCATCGCGGAAAGCCGCATCGATCAGGCTCTTCGTCACCATCGCGGCGGCGTGCTCCTTGATGGCTTTGCTCTCGCGGCCCGGGGCGAGCCAGCCAACAGCGCAGATGGTTTCCGTGTCCATGTCCGGCTTCGTGCCCATGGCCTTGGCGCGGTCCTCGTGGTCCTGGCGCTCACCGCCGACGTACTGGCGCGCCTCGTCGCTGACATTCACGGCGGGCATCTTCTCCGCGCGCTGGTGGTGCGGGGCCTGCGAGGAGTGCGGGAACGGCGCGTTCTCATACTCGGCGATCAGCTCAGCGTGGTCGACGTTTACACCAGCGATAACAATGCGGTCGGGCGTCACGTAGCGCGCGTACTGGGCGAGGAGGGCGTCGCTGGTGATGCTGCTGTTGCTGTTCTCAGGGACGAAGCTAGGGTTGCCGAGAGGCTCGCGGTAGAAGGCGACGGTCTCGAGCAGCTTCTTCGCGTACTCCGCCGGGTAGCGCCAACGGAGCTCCTGAAGCTGGTTGTCGATCGTGTCACGGAAGCGCTCAATATCGGTTTCGTGGAAGCGCGGCGCGGAAATGCAGGTGAAGATGTTGTCTTGTACAAGGTTCAGCGGGCGGCTCGCGCTAGCAGCGGCGTTCGGCGACGCGCGGCCCTTCTGCGCTGGCGCCTTCCAGGTGCCTGGGCGGGCATCGATGCGAATGCCGATGAAGTGCTTATAAAGGTCGAAGTGTTCCTCCGCCGCGCCGACACTGCGGATGTTGCGGTCTAGCTGGAAGAGCGAGTTGTCGAAGTTACTCGTCGTCAGAGCCAGGTGCATCATGCTGCCGAGACCTGGGTACTGAGGCGGGTCGTACGCGGGGCCAGCGAGGATGTACGCACCGACGGAGACGATCGGGCCACCAATGTTCTGGCTGATGACGCGCGCACCATTGTGGAGCTTCGTCACCTGCGGCTTAGCCTCCGCAGCGGTAGCGGGCGCGTCAGCGGACGGGGCTGCTGGGGCACCGTGGCGAGGGCCAGGGGCGCTGAACGGCTTCGTCAGCGGCGTCTGGCCGAACTTGTACTCGTAGATGGTGCGGGCCTGCACGCCGGTGGCGCAGACGGGAGTCACAGCACGACGGAACATAGCTTATCTCAGTGTGTGTGAGTGTGCGTGTACGGGGGTATGTACGTGTACTGTTGCTGTGCTTCGTTTAAAGAAGTCTGTGGGCTTGTTATGCTACTAACCTGTCAATTTTGATTGAGTAATTGATTGTGTGCGTGTGTGTACGTGTGAAGCGAGAAAAAGAGGAGAGGAGTGAATGAACCTGATTGGGGTGTATGCATGGCGATGACCTCAACTCCGAGACCGTGACGTGCGCCACTCGAGCACATGGACAGAAGAGATGAATTGTTAATTCGCCTCTCGCCCGAGCGTCTACGCAAGACTCGCACCACGCTAACCTCAGCTGCCGACGCGGAACATATAGACGTGTATGACGAAACACACAAAAAATACAGGCGTCACATCACATCATGTTCAGCTGCTACCGCGCTGGATGCACAAATCAGACGGGTGCTGACAGTGAGAGTGCATTGGACTCTGACCAACCTGAAAAGCCTATCGCTGACTGCGCGCACTCTTGTGATTCCTTGTTTCTCTCTCGTTACCAACGTGAATCGGGAGCACAACGACAAATAGCTGAGGGGGATACAGAGCAAACAAACAAATCGAAGCACGCCTCACACACAAAAGTGGCGCCAGCTCCACCACGGACAACAACAACAAAGAAAAGTACGTCCGCGATTTCCATATTGGTGCGCCTTACAAGTAGAGAAACAAATGGTGGGGTTTCCTCTTTCTTTAGACAGCTCTCACAATCGCCGCTTTGGCTTCTTTTCCGTTTTAAACTTCTTTTCTTTGATTCCGTGCGTTTAACATGTGAGAGCAGCTACGCACAACCGCCAGAAGAAACGAGCGGGGGAGACCCAAAGAAACGGGAGGCGGCACCAAGCGCAGGTACATATCAACCAGAGAATGCTGTCCTTTTTCATCTCGCCCCCTCCCTCTCTCCCTCTTGAATCCTGTTCTTCCTTACTGCTTTTTCGCACGCTTCGTCGCGGCCTTCTTTGGAGCGGGTGAGCGTGCTCGCTTCTTCGGTGCCGGCTTCTTCGCCTTGGAGGCGGCAGGCGCTGCCTTGCGCTTCGGGGCCGGCTTCTTACCCTTCTTGGCCGGCGCCGTCTCCTCTTCGTCCTGTCCGTCATCGCTCTCTTCGTCTCCTTCGTTCTCTTCATCCGCAGAGGCCTCGGCGCTGCCTTCCTCGTCTTCCTCGGCCTCGCCATCCTCGTCAAAGTGCTCAGAGGTCGGCTCATCCTCCTCGTTTGTCAGTGCAGGTGCTTTCTGTGCGCTCACCTTCGGCGAAGGCTTTGGGGAAGGCTTTGGGGAAAGCTTGGGCGAGGGCTTCGGGGAAGGCTTGGGCGAGGGCTTCTTGGAGGATTGCTTTGAGGCCTTCTTCACTTCCTTTTCTTGGACCTCAGCTTCCTCAATCTTGGCGTCCTCTGTGGTCGACGAGGGTGCCGCATCGGCGGGCGTGGACATCACCTCCTGCGGCTTCTCCGCGCGATCCGGTGAAGCAGACCGTGAGCTCGCACTCGAACTCGAACTGGAGCTGGAGCTACTGCTGCTGTCGTCATCATCGTCGTCTGTCACGCCGAGATTCGCGAGATCAATGGTCGCTTTGTTGGCGAACTTGGGCGTTGGCTTCGCGCGCGGTGTTCCGTCCGTTGCGGTGGTCGTCGCTGCGGCATCGCCGTCCGCATGCTCGGGCTCCGTCGTACCCGCCGTCGTCCTGCCACGCTCGCGCTCTTCACGCGCGGCCTTGCGCTCCAGATACTCCGCATGCTTCCGCTCATTCCGCTCAATGGCTTCCTTGCGGCGCGCCTCATGCTCGGCGTTACCCTCGACATCGCGCTGGATGATGGCCTGCACCTTTTCCTGCCGTTCCTTCTTGGTCATCGCCTTGAGTTCGACGTGGCGAGAGGCGATCAACTGACGCAGCTGCGCCTCGGTGTGGTGCTCGTGAAGGCACAGCGGACGTGAGCAGTAGCCGTGAATTAAAAAGTGTGCGCAGATCTGCTTGGGGAAGAGCTCGACCGGCTTGGTCTTCTCCACCTCGTCGCCCCGCGCTTTCAACATGAGAACGATGCCCTCACGGCACTGCACGAAGCGACGATCATCGCGGGTGATCGCCACATCGAACTCGCGAAGCCACGCTGTCAAGCGCGCGCCTGGCATCGAGGCGACGACAAGAGGCTGTTGCGGATTCATGTACGTCTGTGCCACTTCGTCAGGGACGGCGACATCAGGCAAGAAGATCGGCTCCGGCTCCCGGCGAGGCTCGGGCTGACCCATGCCCATCATGGGCCCTCCAATGACACCGGGCCCGCCGTACGGATCCATAGCCATACCGTTGTTGTGGCCCGTGCTGTTGTACGGGCTCATCGCGTAGTTCGCGCCGCGGCCACCCCGTCCACCACGCCCGCCCCGTCCACCGCGGCCCCCGAACTCATAACCACCGTTTCCACCATTGTACGGCCCCATCGGGTAGAACCCGCCCTGCCCGCCGTAACCACCGGCTCCCACACCACCCATCATCATCGGCACAGGGCCCGATCCGGCCATGTTGTTGTTGTAGTAGCTTGGCATCACGCCGCCCATCTGGTGCGGTGACGCGCCGTAGGGATCCGGGTATGCGTTCATCGGAGGCTGACCACCACCACCGCTACCCATGTACGGCAGTGGCGTGTGCTGTGGAGGCTGCGGGTACGGTTGAGCCAGCGTGGAGTACGTGTTGTGTGCGGGCTGCGAGCTCGACGGCTGGGCGCTTTGCTGTGTGTAGCCGGACATGTTCATCAGCGGGATTGCCGCCGGCGCCGAAGAATCACTGGGAGCCGCCGGCGCTCCGGGTGGTTTGAGGTAGCCTCCGACCGGTGCACTAGACATTGGCGGCATAACGGACGCAGGTGCTGCGACAGCCGGAGGGCGCTTCGGATCGTAGCATCGCCGCAACGCCTCGGTCGCATCCGCCGCACACGCTTGACGGAGATCGGTAATGGCCTTCATGACATCCGTTGGGGTTTTCCCGTTGGGCATCTGACGCGCCGCGGCGGAATCAGGCGCGATGTTGATTTCCTGCTCAAACAGATAAAAAGCGCGCGAGAGCTCCGCGGCAGTCACAGATGCGAGCATGTGTACACCACCGGGACTGTTCTTCTCATATTCTGTGGCGACGTGTGTGGGTACCCACAGGGTGCGTCCTCCATGCTTGCAGACGAAGATGGTGCCTGACATGACGCGAGAGATTGTGGAGACACACACACACACACTCACGCACAAGTAGACAAGGACGGAGAAGAGAAAGAGCCCGACGGTAAACGGTTGGAAGACGAGCGTCAAACTCAAGTAAAAAAAACAAACAGTCAAGAGAGAGAGAAACAAGCACAAACGCCAATAAACACAGATCTAGAGCTGCTACACACAGTGGGAATGATTCAAGGAGATAAGGAGAGGTGTGGGTGAGTGTGTGAGAGAGGGATAGGTAGACAAAAACAAAGAAAACAATGATGAAGAATGATGAGTTCGACAATAAAACGCAATTGTGAGAGCGCAGAGCGAGGAAAACAACAACAACCTCCTCCACACGAGTGCGTCGATCGGTGATGGTGTGGAACACACTGTGTTGCTTTCCCCACAACGCTTCGTGCCCAGCCTACATCATCAGTCGAGCCCTGTCAAGAGACTCGCGTCGTTTGGCTCATTCCGTCCACGCTTTTCCTTTTTTTTTTTTTGTTCGCTGGGAGTATCTTTTTTCTTTTTGAATGGTCGTTTTGTTTATTAAGTGTATGTGTGTGTGTGTTGGTATCCAAAGCTGTTGATCAGCGTACAACAGAGCGAGAGAGAAAGGGGGAGAGAGAGAGACAGAGAGCGGTGAACTCAGGAAAAAAACATCAACAGAGTGAGCGCGTGATGAATGACACATATCAAGAAAAGGAGCTATAGAGAGAGAAGAGACCAGGGGTACAAAAAAAAAAAAAAGGAATGGTTAACACGGCACAAAATCGGTCCACGTGGACGGAGACGGAGGCCAGCACACAGAAACAGCTCTTCTCTCTTGTTCCTCTTAGCGCATCCATGCGGCTGCCACACGTGCGTCCCCCTCCCCTCCCCCTCCCTCTCTCATTCCCGCACAGCTCATCCGCATCAACTACTTCGCTCTCACCTCCTTTTCTTCATGTCGTTGTTGTCGCCGTGGGTTGTTGTCGCGCTGTTATTTTTTTTTTCCCCTTTTCTTGTTCTGCGCTTTGGTCATGTCACGTGTGCGACACCGTTACACGGTCTCACTTGCTGCCTTGATGGGCCGCCGCCGCCTGCTCGTACTCCACGCGACCGCCGTCCATGACCGCCTTCTGCAGGGCATCCCCGGCCTGCTTGAGGTCGTCAATGGCAGCATTCTGGTTGGCCAGGACCTTACGCGTGGCGGCGATGAGTTCACTAATCTTCTTCTTATCCTCCGCGGACACGTACTTCCACTCGGCGACCTGTTTCTCTGCCGTGTTGATACCCGACTCCGCTGAATTGCGCGCCTCGGCGAGCTGACGCTTGACCTTGTCCTGTGCCGCGTGTTGCTCGGCATCGCGAATCATGTTCTCAATCTGGCTTTCGGAGAGTCCACCGTTGGCTGACACCGTGATGCCCTGGCGACGACCTGTCGCTTTATCCTGTGCGGTCACGTGACAAATGCCATTGGCGTCAATGTCGAAGGTGACTTCAATCTTGGGAATGTTGCGCGGTGCGAACGGGATCCCGTGGAGATCGAACTGACCCATGAGCTGGTTCTTCGACGCGATCTCGCGCTCACCTTGGTAGACGCGGAAATTGATCGCTGTCTGGCCATCCTCAACGGTCGTGAAGGTGTGGCTGCGCTTGCACGGAATCGCCGTATTCTTGGGAATGACCGGCACAAACACATCGCCGACGATGCTCGTGCCCAGAGAAAGCGGAGTCACGTCAACGAGGATCAGACCCTTCACCTCACCACGTAAAACACCACCGAGCGTTGCTGCTCCAAGGGCCACGGCCTCGTCAGGATTTACACCGCGGAACGGCTCCTTCTTGAAGAATTCGCGGACCGAGTCGATCACCTTTGGCATGCGGGTCATACCACCGACGAGCACCACCTCGCTAATTTCATCCAGGTCGACGCCGGCGTCGCGAATAACTTGCTTACACGGCGCCAAGGAGCGCTTAATGAGAGGCGCAACAACGCGCTCGAGATCCGCGCGTGTGATCTTCATCTCAATGTGCTCCGGCCCCTTCTCGCCGACAACGATGAACGGCAGATTAACCTCCGTCTCCGCCGCGGACGACAGCTCGCACTTGGCCTTCTCGGCCGCCTCGCGGATGCGCTGCAGCGCCATCCGCTCCTTGTTCAGGTCCGTGGAGGAGGTCTTCTTGAAATGCTCCACAATGTAGTCTGTCAGCGCGAGATCGAAGTCCTCACCACCAAGATGCGTATCGCCGTTGGTCGCCTTCACCTCGAACACGCCACCAGCAATCTCAAGAATCGAGATATCGAACGTACCACCACCGAGATCGTACACGGCGATTGTGTGGTCCTTCGTCTTGTCGACACCGAAGGCGATGGCAGCGGCCGTGGGCTCGTTAATCACGCGGAGCACGTTCAGACCAGCGATCGCGCCGGCGTCCTTGGTCGCCTGACGCTGCGCATCGTTGAAGTACGCAGGGCACGTCACGACCGCGTTCTTGATCGAGCGGCGCAGGTACGTCTCTGCGGTCTGCTTCATCTTTTCCAGCACGTAGCCACCGACCTGTGAGGGCGAGTACTGCTTGCCGTTCGCATCCTGAACCCACGCATCACCGTTGTTGGCCCGCACAATCTTGTACGGCACTTTTTTGATATCGTTTTGGATATGGTCGTCGTCGAAGCGGCGACCAATTAAGCGCTTCACCGCGTAAAAGGTGGAGGTGGGGTTCGTGACGGCTTGGCGCTTCGCCGCCAGACCGACCAGCTTGTCACCGCTCTTCGTGAAGGCCACAACGGAGGGGGTTGTGCGGAAGCCCTCGGCGTTCTCAATGACCTCCGCCTTATCCCCAACGAGGGTCGCCACGCAGCTAAACGTCGTGCCCAGATCGACACCGATAACGTCGCCGGTGACCTTCACGTCACTGCTTCCACTTCCGGACTGGAAACGGACTGCGGTACATGCGGCGGGCAGCGCAGAACGGCAGACTCGACGCGCGAACATGGTCTCAAGGCGTTGGAAAAAAAGAAAAAGGAAAAGAAAAGTTTGGTTTTTGTCGTCGCTAGTGGTGTTCGTGCGTGTGCGCGGACTCTTTTATGAATTTATGGTAAAACATCACGTGTGAAATCGTGAAATAAGAGCAAGAAGAAAAGGCGATCAAGGGCGGCCAGCGATGCGGAGGTGGGAGTAAAGCAGTGCACGTGTGACGAGGTGAGAGAGCCTGATAAAGATGACATCATCCCCAGGCAGCTGTCGCACTGACTGACGGCATTCAAGCAGTCACAACAAGAGCAGGAGACTAGTGCGCGCGGCGCGATTCAAAAAAGGAAAAAAAAAAGAAGTCAGGCAGAACGAACAACGCACACGGACGTGCGGATGGTGATGACGAACTGTCTCTCTCGTTCCCTCAGTGTCAGCGGAGCTCCTCTGCGCGTGGGAAATCCGATTGCAAATCCTTTCTTTAATTTCTATTAATATATATATATATATATATTCGTGATGATATTGTTTGAGGTCTGTGCCCCAGCTGTGGGGGTGCTTCTCCTGTGCTATGCTCTGCAACAAGCACGACCGTTATGACCAAGACGATATCCCCCTCACTCCCCCCCCACTCACACACAAGGGGAACACTATGACGCTCTTCAGAAGAATAAATAGAATAAAAAAACAAGAAGCGTGCTGTCTATTCGTTCGGTCTTTTCTTCTTTGTATGCGCTTGGATTTCTCTATACTTCTTCTGCATTCGAGTCGCGCTGCTCAAGGGTTTCATCGCTATCCGCAGCAGGACTCGTGACGTTCTCAACTGTCTGAGCATCCAGCATCGTTGCGCTGACCGCGACTGTGGTCTCCTCACTGCCCGCAGTCGCCGTCGGGGACTGCGACTCGGCTTCGAACGCGTCCTGCAGCGGCTCTGTGAAGCGCACGCTACGGCGCGGAGACGTGCCTTGGGGAGGCGAGGAGGAGGTGCACGGCGGTGAAGATGACGCGGACAGTCCCACCGCGTGAAGCTCACCACCGCCGGTCTGCTGCGCGAAACCGCCCGCATCGTCTTGCGATGGCGGATGCATGTCCTCGCGTATCTGATCGGCCTCTTCCCTTTCCGCGAGCGGCACCGAGAGGGCGAGGTCATCTAATCTGTTTTTTTCCGCCTCAGCGGCTTCGAGTTGCTCCCGCGCCATACGCTCCAGGAACGCGTCCATGTCGTCATCGACGCACTCCGCCTCCATCAAGGCACGCGCTTCTTCAGCCGCGTCGATGGCCTCACGACGACGCTTCAAGCGACTCTCTTCGTCGTGTAAGTCGCGCAGCTCCTTTAACATCGCGTCACGCAGCAGCCGGGAGTGCGATTCGTACTCCATGACGTGCGCCACGGCTTCCTTACCACATCGCGAGATGAGCTGCAGCGTGTCAGGAACAGACAGCCTCACAAACGTCGTGTGATTAAACTCGTAGAAGAGTTTCAAAAACGCATCCAATTGCTTGTGGTGGTACTGCGCGAGCTCCGCATCACGCGCGCGCTGTCCGGGTGTGTCGTCCTCCGCGTCTGGGGGACTGGCATCATCCGCCTCCGCGCGACGCCGCTCCTCAAAGAGCCCCCACAGCTCTTCATCAGCGAGCGCCGCCGCTGCTTTCCTTTCGTCCGCCTCACGGCGACGCGCCACACGACGGCGCGCAGCGTCGATCCCTTCGGGTGGGTACATGAGCATCGGCGCGCGACTCACCATACCGTGCAGACGCATAAAGCCGCGCTCACCGAAAATCACTTGCCGGAACCGATCGATGCCGCGGATGTCGCGAGGACGCTTTCGACCAGCCGCTGTTGCGGGCGTCGGCGTGCTCACATCGCCCGAAAACGGCGCGGCTTGTGGCGCGGAAACAGGTGAAGGTGTAGCTGGCGCGGCCGTTGTCGTGTGTCCGCTGCCGGAGGGATCAATCGTCGTTGGATTGAACTGGATGTTATCGCGATGCTTGAACATGATGAGCCTGTATGTGTGGATGTCTATTTCGGCAGGTGCTTGTGCTTCTATGTGTGTCTGTATGTGTGTCTACTCACGTAACTGTATGTTTGCAGAAAAAGGAAGTGAAACCAAAAAACGAGAGTGAACACACAACAATAAAATACAGGACGACGCACAAATTAGCGAAGATGCCGAAGGGTGGAGGGGAGGGACAGAGAGGGAGAGAGAGAGAGAAACAAGCAATCGATGGATAGCCTAGGGAATTCGGGTCAGAGGTCAAATGCGAATACACAAACACACGTGCAGACTCCTTGTCTCCTTGGGGGAAAAAAAGGTAGTGTCGAGCGTGGTGAGAATCAGTGTCATGCACGGCAACACCTGCGCTGTGAGAGGAAGCGCGTCTCTCTGGTGTTTCTAGGCGTTAGACGTGCGGCTCACTGTACAAACAAGGTGGTCTCATAATCTCAGACACACCTACACCTACACCTACACGATGGACGAGTGGTCTGACTCAGCTTGATGATGTGGTTTTTCTCATTGAGGGTTCTTGTAAAGACGCCAAAAAACAACTACAACAACAACAACAACAACAAAAAAAAAAAAACGGCAGCGCCACCAACCCGAACAAAACACTAAAGAGCAGCTATAGTTCGAACCGCTCTGAGGCCTTGTTGCCGCCGAAAAGATTCGCGCGTAGGTTGCGGAAGTTGAAGTCGTCACTTGGCGTGCGGTCTGCTTTGGCGTAGAAGTATGGATCTTCTTCCCACCGCTCGTAGCGACGAGCATCGTGGTAGCCGCAGTCGTACGCGTGCAGCAGCTCATCTTTACGTACGTCTCCGCCAATGACTGGTGTAAACGCCAGCATCACCTGCTTGGGGAAGGAGAAGTGCGTGTTGCCGAGGTAGCCGTGCTTCCCGAAAAGGATATTATGGCGCGCCTGGTTCTTGTTGTACCGGTAGCCCGCGTAGCCGTGAATGTAAACGTGGCGGCAGTACTGATCTAGCTCGCTGCTCAAAGACATCATCGTCCCGCGCAGGACGTTCTCCGCGTCGCGAAATATCATTGGTTTGTCGGTGTTCGGCGCCGTCGCCGCGAGTAGATTCTGTGCGAAGTCATCGTAGTCGGACCACTCGGCGATGTGATGCCCAAAATAGATGTTGGCCTTCCCTTGCGACATATAACCCGCGTCTTTGTTCGAAAAACCAATCGTCAGCGCCAGACGCCCTTTGACGAGCTCGAGCACATTCCGAGGCAGCAGCTCATTGATACCCTGCGTCATAACTTCGATGCGCTTGGCCTCGTCGGTGACCATGAAGCGGTGATCGACAATAAAGTCACGAATCTTCTCGATGTTCACCGCCTTTGCGCCACATGCGAGCGCCGCCGCGGGCAGTACACCTGTGCCGGCACCGAGTAGAAACGACTGGGAGAGGAGCTCGGCCTTCTCCTGTTGGAGGAAGAGCGCAACACCCAAGGCGTATGTGACGAGGAAGCCCGCCCCACCGAAGCTAAGGACGGCCCTTGGTGCGGGCTTGCCAACTTCCAGCAGTGTGGGTGTCTTCGCCCGCACCTTCTTCGCCCACTCGCGAGGATCAGTCGGCATCGCTCCGCTGTGCAGAATGAAAAGGGGCGAACAAACGCAGGAAGAGACTAGGCGAAGGCTCATGTGATACACAGGACAGAGAGAGAGAGAGTGAGAGAGAGGGAGATCGCATGACTGACTGGAAAAAAAAAAACCCTCTGTCAAGGTGGCAGAAGCATGCTCTCTCTTTTTTGCTTTTCAAGAGTGAGACTGAGAAAGGCGGTACAGGACGCACCCGAGAGACTACTGCTGCCCTGTTGTCAAGTGCCCATCCACTCGTGCAGAGGACTCCGCTGCTTCGCGGCGTGCGGACGCGATAACTCTTCTCACGTGGTGTCCACTTCAGGATGGTTCAGAACACATTCCAACACACAATTAATCGGTTGTTTAAAAACAAACAGACAAAAGAAAACATGGAGCGGTCCATCGTGCGCGATGAGCAGAGCGGGCGAGTGGGTGAGATGATCGAGAAGCAGAACAGACCACTGTCTAGTCCATTTTTTTGGCCTTGTTGGCCAGCTTCTTTTCCCACTTTTTCACCTCAACGGCGGTGTGTGCAGTGGCTGCGTCTGCGCTGGTTGAGAAAGACGGCCCACGCTTCGCACTCGGTGCGGACGAACGCGTCTTGCGATTCGCCGCCTCCTTACCCCCACGTCCACCACGCCCGGATACACGCCTGTCCCCGCGCGCGTCGCCACCAACGCCATCCTCATCGTCCCGCGCGCCTGGTGGAGCTTCCTTGGGATCACGCACGAGGTGACTGCTCAGAAATGTGGTGCTGAGATTGGCCTTCTGTAGGGCGAGTGCCGCCTGACGATCCCTCACGACGGCGCGCACGTAGCGATTCTGTGCGGCAAGGGGATCGACCAGAATATTGGTCAGCACGGAGCGCGGCGGCGGCGATCCGGACGGCAGATTGGGAGACGCTGCGGTGCCAGTCGCGCCACTCGATCCTTCCGTTCCCTCGTCCTGCGCGGGTCGAGCTGACTTCTCCCCTGACTCAGCGATCGCGGCCCGCGTCACCACCCCACCCGCCGCTGTCTCGTCCGCCTCTTGAGTGGGATCGGCTTCTTGACGATCAATGAGCGACCAGCTTACCTTTGTCAAATCAACCAGTGCGTTGTTGCGAAGCGGGTCCATGGCACGACCTTCCTCATCGAACACAAAGCGTCGACCGAGACCCACGAGCAGACGTTCACGGCGATGCTGCGCGCGCTTCGCCATCCATGAAGGATGCGGGCGCAGGTAGTTGTACTTGAGATTCAACTGTTTCGCCTTCTTCTCGGCTTTGCGAGAGACGAGCTTCTCGGCGATGAGGTCGATGGGGTGCGGTCCTTGCTGGTACCAAGCGATCTTCTCGTCCATGAGGTCGTGGAGTTTGAAGGCCTTGGCGGCCTCCGCCGCTTCTTGCTGTGCTTTACTGACCGTCAAATGCAAGAATTCGCGTTTCTCTTTGCGAGACATGCCGTCGAGCGCGAGACCGCGCTCCTGCGCCTCGGCGAGGCTGCGTTGATGCTTGCTCAGCAGGTCGAGCGGGTTGCCGCTCCGTTCTTTGCGACGTCGGCGCATTTCTTCTTCATGTGCGCGCTGCTTCGCCTCACGCTCGGCGCGGCGCTCCGCTGGCGAGTTGAACAAGTACGCGTACGTCGCAACCGCCCCGCCCATATCGTCCTCTTCATCCCCATCGGCGCGCTCTCCGTGAGGGCTGCGCACGTCGCCGCCGTGCCTTTCCTGTTTCTCATCGTCCGAGTCGTAGGACGGCGCGAGGTGGGCGAGATCCTGAGCTGCACGCAGCGCGACACCGCTCGTGCCATCACGTACACGCTTGAGGTTTATGCCAGACATAAAACTGCCCCACTCACTACGCCAGGCATTGTCGCCCTTCATCACCGTCGCCGCGTAGCGTTTGCGGCCAGCACCTGCACTGCCCGGACTGGCCTCTCCGCGCGCCGACCGAGAAGGCATGGTGAAGCTACCTTGTATGTGTGCTTTTCTTCTTCACTTTTTTTTTTTTGTGTGTGTGTGTATGTTTGTGTGTTTGGGTTTGTGTATGTGTATGTATGAGAGAGGGAGGGAGTAGGATGTGAAGCAGATCGGTGTGCCTTTTCTTCGCCACCCGCAGGTCCGGGTTCGCGGTGAGATGATAGATACAGGGAAAGCGTCATTTTTTTTTTCGCAAGTACAAATGCCTGTCATTGGTTCCACGACAGCCTACTTGTCAAGAAGAAGAAAAAAAAAAAAAAGGATCGGACCATCACAGCACGTGACTGTCTGTGCCTGCGACGCGACACTCCGAACAGAGCGAACACCTCACGCGGTCTGGCATTCTTCGATTTCGACAACCCGCCACTGTCTATTCCCCGTTCTTCGTCTTCTTGTCGCGGGTCCCCGAAGGCTACAAAAAAAAAAAAAAAGAAGGAGAAGTGTAGTGCTGGCGAATCAATGGAGGGGAGGATTTGAGAGAGACTAAACAAGACACCACCGCGCGTCTGCCGTTCGCGTGTACAGGATTCAAATCAACAACAACAGCAGCACAAATATATATAAATATAAAGAGCGCTTCTTCACTGTACATATCTGTGTACTCGGGGAACAAAAAGATGCACAGCACTACCCAACCCTCCCCACCGCGGCTCACATTTGCGCTGCTTGAAAACCTCCTCTTCAGCAATTGCTTTTCTTTTGCTCGTTGTACACATCTTCTAATAAGGACGAATCGGTGGAAGTGACGAGGCGCCCGTGCCTGTGCCTCTGCCACTTGTACCGCGCCGCGCTCCAGTGCTTGAACCCGCGCGGTCCGTCGAGCGCGCGTACACACCGCTCGAAGGTGGGGACGCGGCGAACACAGCGTACGGCGCGTTCTCGCGGCGTGACTGACTCAATCGTCGTTTCGCTGTTGATTTAAATGACGCGTACGCATGTAAGGCGCTACGCGGCCGCACCGGTGCGAGCATCTGTGAGCTCCTGAACTGAGCACGCACTGCACTTGATCGCTGGCCGAAGACCTCTTTCGCCGTCACCGTCTTGACGCCCTCCAGCTGAGAGCGGGCGTACATGGACAGCGGGCAGCCGACAAGCGTCACCTCCTCAAGTTTAGGCACGGAAACGTAGAGGGAGACCAGGTCTTCAAACGCGGCGTCCGTAACGTCGTTGCGAGAGAGGTCAATGCGTCGCAGCGTCGGGTGTGCGCGCGCACAGACAGCTAACTTGGCGACCGTCACATCATGCAGGTCACACTGCGTGAGTATCAACGTGTGCAGGCGGTACAGGCGCGGCAGCAGGCCGAGCAGGGACGCCGCCTCCGCATCCCCAATCCGCGCGCCAGCGAAGTCCAACTCCTCGACACTGCGGTCATCGTGAATTGTATCGAGCAACGCAAGAACCTTTTCGTGCGGCTTTGTGTGCGTCAGCAGACACTGGTAGACGTAGTCTCCGCGCAGTGGCGTGCTGTCAAAACAAGCGTCTCTCAACGACTCGTAGCTACCCAACAGTGCGCTCACGGCATCCATTGTGTGATGCTTAAAGTCGAGGAAGCGTGCCAGCACGTCGGCACTTGGCGGAAGCGTCGTGGAGCCGGTTGAGGCGAGCGAGGCGGAGCGCTGCGTTTTCACTGACACACCCGACGTACTCGTATGCGAGGGCGTGGCACTTGCTGTGTTGGCGGCGGTAAACGCGGGCTCTGAGGCAGGCAGCGTGTCGTACTGATACCGGAACACGACACCGAGTACATCACTCACAAATTGGTCCCCATCGTGCATGTAGGCGTCACCGAAGAGCTGCTCCAGACGGCGAAGACGGCGCGTGGGGGCCGTTTGCGCTGGTGATGAGTGCCGGCCCGCGCTGCCAGTGGCGCGATACCGAGGCACCGAGTAGGACGGCGGCGTTGGCGTGTAGCGCATCGCACCACGCACCCTCTGCATGACATCTGTCGAGGCGGCTGCGTCTGTTGTGGTCAGCACAGCCTGTGGCGGTGGCGACGCGTCCCGCTCAGCGAGATCGTTCGCGTGCGCGCATGCGTCGTTTTCTGGTTCAGCATCTGAATGCGGCGGTACAGTGTCGTGACGACTGGTCGCAGACGGCTCCATATTCTCTGTCCAGACGGCTCCGTTTCCCATTTCACTCGCTCGGCTGTGCGCGGAGTCATGTACAGCGGCTGTCCCTCGCGTGTTGCTCTCGTCCGACGCGTGCATATACGGCTCGGTATCGATGCGGTTCAAGAGATGCCAATCAGCCCGCGCATCTCCGTCGACGGGATGACTGGCCGTCGCGGACGTCTCCGCACCTGCAGCTGGTGCCTGTGCGCTCTCACCATCAAGTCGACTGGTCGCTGCCGTGCGCTTCGGAAACGTCTTGGCTACGTCAATGACACCCGCTTCCTTCAAGAGACGCGCAGATGTGCTGAGAAGTTCGTGCACTTCGTCCGCGAGCTTCGCGACGCTGCATTGCGGCAACACGACGGAGGAGCGGAGCATCGCCACATCGTGGCGAACCATTGTCGTGACCGCATCGAGTGTAGCCACGTATTGTGCGCAGAGGAGGCGGTAGTTGACGCCGCCATTCAACTCCGTGCAGAGTGCCTCGGCGAGGGCGTACAGCTCACACGTCTCAGTCCACACCGCATGACTGTTGCCCTGAGAGCGGGTAGGGCTGTCTCCGCGGGGACGCACGCGCACCACATCCGCTGTTGACGAGGCAGGCAGACGTGGTAGGGCCAGCTCCGTACTCGATGCGACACCGCCGGCGCCACTCGCGGACTTATCCCACTGCGCGACCGAGCCCGTCGCGTGCGTCGGAAACTGCGGCGCCGTTGGATCGCCGACCGGAAACACAAACGAGACTTCATCAGGGGAGTACGTCCCACCCCCACCACTCGCCGCCCGCCGGGAGCCACCAAGAGCCACATTGCTGCTCGCGGTGCGACTGTGGTGGTGGCCGCCCGCGACAAGACGCTGGTACGCATCGAGTCGGCGCTGCAGCTTTTCGACAAGCGCGAGGACGTGCTTATCGTTGGGGCTGGCGACACCTTCCGACAGGATCGGCGTGACGTGCCCTGCCATTGGCGAGGCGAGAGAGGCCATCCGCCGTTGTGGCTACTATTATTGTGATTTTTATTTCTCTTCTCTTGTCCCCCCCTCGTTTCAAGGAATAGACAAGGCACACACAAGCACGTACACGGTCACAAAAAAAAAATTTGCAAAGCGCGGAGAAAAATCGAAAGCCAAAACAACAGCAAGGTATATTCGCAAGATCAGACAAAGATTGAAGCACCACACGCGGTAAGTACGACTGGTTCACTGTACGTGAAGCGCACAAAAACAACGACGAATGTGTGTGTGTGTGAGGTGGGTGGTGTGGAGAACGGGAGAGAGAGCGACATGTAGGGATGCGTGCGACGGTTCGACCTGTATTGGCATTCGACGCAATAGCAGAAGGCATCGCTGCACTTCGGAATGGGCGCACGCACCGTTGCGATACGAACGGTGACATTGAGACCCACACACACACACAGACACGGAGACGTATGCATGAAAAGAGAAGGACACAACGCACAACTCCTTTTTTTCTTGAGAGCCCCCCTCCTGTTGTGACCCAACGCACATCGCAGACCGAAGAACGTGTCTTGACATGATCGAGCAATAGGGATGTCGCCCCATGTGGTTCTTTCGTCATGAGCGTGTGTTTCCGAGACGTGGAGGGTGACCGAGTGGTACTCCACAGGCAGTACATGTCTCTGAGAAAATGTACAAAAAGCAACCAAAAAAAAAAAGCAAATCAAGAAAACGCAGAAGACACCATCGGAGCGGAGGAGAATCAGAAGAAAAGCGAAGTGAGAGGCGTACGATGTGTTCGCACCGCCCTACCGCATCCCTTGCCATTCCCCTTTTTTCTTTACATAATTTCCACTCATCAACGCGAGAAGGGGCGGGCGACAACGACAACAACAACAAGTGCGCACCAGGACCTCCGGAGATAAGAAGAAGAAGCGGCTTCATCGAACGCGAGCACACGTCTGTCGAGTTGGTCGTTTACATGAAACAGATGCAGTGCCTGTGTGTGTGTGTGTGTGATGGTTTTCGCTTGGTGTACCAGCACTTTTCATTTTTAGACGTGCTCGGGCACCTCACTTGGCGCCATCAGCCTTGTCCTCACCCAACTTCGAGGACGATGGGGGCAGTGTGTAACGTCTCAGTGGCGAGCTGCCGGCCTCGCTGCCCGCACCCTCAACAGTACCGCTGCCACTAGCGCCGCTCATCTCCAGTGAGTGTGGTGAGAGCATACAGCCAGCATCATTTTCCGCATCGTCAGGGGCCACGATACCGACGACAGACGACAGCCGACGGCGTCCCTGCACACCAGCGTTACCACTGGGCATGCCACCACTCCCTCCCATGATGGACCTCGTCGCCTCCAGTCGCGGCATCACACCACTGTAACCATCGGCTTCAGTCGTCGCGAGTGGGAGCGAGGAGGCAGCACCGCCGGAGGTGCTGGCGCTGTTGGACAGCGCCAAAATACTGGTGACCGGCGTATGAAGACTGCCTGACGCGGTTCTCGTACGGCCACCACCCCCGCTACCGACGCGATCCCCACTCATGCCAGCGGCAGCAGCGCGCTTGTGTGGACTGCGTCCACGCGATGGTGTGCCGAGCGGCGAGGCCCGCGTACTCCCACTGCTCGATCGCCTACCTTGACGGCCCGCGACGACAATTTTTCCGCTACCCGTGCCCATCTGTTCCGTCAAGTCACGCACCTGCTTGCGGAGAAGCTGCTCGCGCTGCAGAATGGCGTTCGTCTCCGCTCGCAGCCGTCGCGATTCGTCGCGGGCCACTTCTCGGTCTGCCTCCGCCTGCTGACATTTCTCCTTCATCTGATTGATGCGTAGCTGGACCTGGTGTGCGATGACACGCATTGTCTCCTGACGACGACGCTTCTCCTCGGCGGCGCCATCACGGCGACCGCAGAGCACACACAAGTCGCCCGGTCGGGAAGGTGGCTGCATCGGCGGCTCTGCCCCGCGGCGCACCACGGCCGACTGTGCGAGGGCCTTCATGCGCAGCGTCATCTCCTCCATCGTCATCGTGATGTCGTGGACCATGTCGACAACATCGGGCATGTCCAGCGTGTGGCTGTGTTGCTGCGGCTCCCACGGCGTGAAGAGGTACGCGCGGAAGTCGAAGTTCCGCGCGAACATGGCGTTGACTTCGTCGACCGAGCAGTCATCGACCCCCATGGCGAGGAGATCGTCTGCGGTCGCGTACTGGATACGCTCAAGCACCTGGTGCAGCACCTCGTCCGGCGCATTGTCGTCACTCTTGCTTGGGTCGACTGCCGCCATGCTATCAGGCCCCGCACGTGAGGACTCTGGCGCGTTGTGGTCCTCTTGTTGCTTGCGGATTTTGGCGCGGACGAGGTCTTGAATGTGGTGACGACGACCTTGAAGGGACAGTCGGGCACTCTGCGAGCTCTGGCGAACACTGCTACACATAAACGCGGCCTCCTCGCTACCCTCGCCGTCGTTGTGTGCGGCGCCCTCGCCCATCAGCGCACTCGACGACGACATGAGCGCCTCGGCTGCACTCAGCGCGCGACCTGGCGCGTCATGCGAGCTGTAGACGGCGTGGTCACCCGCCTCACCGTCGCCCACCAATCCCACAAGAAAATCAGTGTTGCCGTGAACGGAAGGGTCGTCTCCGTCGAGGCGATGAACGGACTGGTAACGGTCACACCAGTCTGAGAACACTTGAAACACGTGATGCCGGTGCTTTTTTTCCGCTTCGAACGCGCCGACGGCGCGCGCCACATGAGCCCAGCGACCGGCAGCGACGTTGGCGTTCAACGACACCTTGTTAAGTGCGACCTCATTGTAAAGCGGTGCTGTGGCCTCATTCATGGCCTCGGTCGCCTTCGTCATCGCCCGCAAGAGCGTGTAGCTTCCGTGGTAGAGCCTCTCCGTCGTCTCTTTTTGTGCGTTCTGGCGGCGACGTGCCTCGGCCACGGAGGGGGCCTCGCCACGCGGACCGCGCACGGCACCAGCGGCACCGGTTCCGAGGCCAGCCTTCGCATCGCAGAGGTCATTCATCGCCTTCATCGCTGCCTCGTTGATCTCCTCCTCCAGCGCTTTGAGCATCTCGGTTTGGTCGTCGTCGTCGGCCTCCAGGTCGAATCGATTTCGCTTCGCTTCCGCTCGTGCAATCAGCAAGTCCAAGTGCGCTGCCTTCTCACCCAAGCGCTCATTCTCCGCCTCGAGACGGGCCACCTCACGCTTCGCGCTGGCCTCACTGGACTCCAAAGCGAGCCGAGCGCGGCGCTCCTGCTCCAGCGCACACCGCAGTTGTAAGCTGTGCACGGCTTCCTCATTCGCCCTCTCCTTGGCGTGTGCGAGCACGTGGAGACTACTACTCGTCAGATCCACGAGGGTCTGCCGAAGTGCGTCCAGCAGCGCACCACGCTCAACGCACTGACACGCGACCTGACGCACAAGCTCAACAAGACCCGCATCCAGCACCGCGAGTACTTGAGCAGCGGCCTCGGTGTAGCGGCGGAAGTTATTCTCTGCCTCCGTGCGTGTCGCGATGTCGAGTAGTGGGTGCTGTGCCTCGCTTGTGTGCGCGAGAAGCCATTCCGCACTCACCTCGTCTGTCGCCGTTGCCGGGGCGACCTCCTGGTGATCGCGGTCGCCATCATTGGGGGTGTTGTCGGCTTTGTTTGCGAGTGGCGGCAGAATGCGGTACGCCACCTCCGGATCCGTCACCGCCTTGAGCAAAGAAGAGTCATTCAACAACATGTGATCAAGGGTTTCGGCGAGTAGGTAGACCTGTGCACGTCCTGTGGGCCGCGCGGCTGGGAAGAGAACGCTGGCTGGCGAGGGCTCGCCACGCTCCGCAACGCACGCATCAACAGCGCCGTTCGCTTCGCCCCCCTGCCGCAGGCTGATCATACTGCCATCCCGCGGTTGGTGCGAGACCGCGATGACAGACGCAGACACATCGGAGGGGACCTCTGCCGCCGCTGTTGTGCCCGTCTCGTGACTCGCGTGACTGGGACGCGTGCTTGAAAAATCTGCGACAATCGGGACCTTGTTCCGTACGTAACCACTAAGCGCGGCACCGACTGTTGACGTGGACGTGGGTGCGTGGTGCGCACCGGCCGATGCCGAGGCGGCGGCTGCGGCCCCCGCCTGACGCACCGCGGCAGCGGCAGCCCGCTCCTTCAGTGTAATCCAGAATCGGCCAGGGATGCGAGAGCTCGTAAACGCTGTGAGGCCGTCCACCAACGCGCGGCGCTCACGCGCGAGCACAGAGGAGCTCAACGGCACCGCCGCATCGGCAAGGTAGAGCGGTGACTTCGCGCCGCCACCACCACCACCACCACCACCAACACCGTGTACCGATGTACCGGTCGCGTCGGCAGTGGCGTCCCGTCCGCACACGATCGCGTTCAGCAAGGCCGGCCGCATCTTCTCAAACTCACGGCTCACGGCGAGGACGGATTCAAGCACAGAAAAGGGCGGCTCCGCGATTGTCAGGGTGGCAGACGTGCTGGCTGTGGCACTGGCATCGTTGCGGCTGTCGACGTGAGCACGGAGGCTTTTCTCGGTCAGCGTGACCAACGTTTGTGGAGCTGCGCCACCTTGCCGGATTGTACGCAGGTACTTTTGCTGTGCCTCGCGGCGAGCCTGGACCTGCCGCCGCAGACATTGTTCGCCGTATTGCTGTGCGAGCTGCTCGACGAGCTGCCGGTCATCACCTCGCAGGGCGGCAGAAAACGCAAAGTCAAGTTCGAGCCCGCCCTGCACACCGTCAATGTCCATCTCTACGCCGAACTTCTTCGCGTGCTCACCGTACGGATCATCGTCGTCGTCATCGTCGTCCTTGTCATCGCGTGTCTGGTCACCAGGACCGTCGCCCCTGTCTTTGTGAGCAGCGGCGGGATGTGCGCCTCCGCCAACACCGCCTGTTGTGGAGATGAGCGCCTCACGCACACCTTTGGGGAGCGTCACCGCTGCGTTGGCGTTGGCAGCAGCCATATCTTCCTTCGAGCGTAGACGAATCGGGCGAAGACGATGCCTATCCCGTGCCTTCTTCTCATCCTCCGCACTCGCATACACAACGGGCGGTGGCGGGTACGTCATCACCGCAGACACCAAGGACGCTGGGGGGATGGTCGGCTGCAGGTGCGGGGCCACGTACGGCGCAAAGCGACGCTGCGACGCCGCACCGGACGCCTGCGCTGGGTTCCGTGCATCCGTCTCGTCGTCCTCCACGTCGCCGAGATCGGACTCCACCACATCTGCATCATCCGGTGTCTCCTCTTTCCCACCCCGATCCGCGGTTGATCCGCGATGTTGACTTGTTGGTCCAGACGAGGCGTTGACGCCCGCCTGCGCCAGTTCGCTCTCCCTGCTCACCCCGTCGTCCTCATAGTCCCTGTTCGTTCTGTACAGTGCGTTGTGGGCCGTGGTGATGCTGGGAGGCTCAAGGTACGCGATGTTTGCAGCCAGCACCGCCTTACCGCTGTTCCCTTTGCTGTCCCTCGAGGATATGCCCGAGCGGGCTAGCTGCGCGCGAAGAAAGGCGAGCTGCTCCGCATCCACGTCTTCTTTTTCGTGTCTTCCCGTACCCACACCTTTCCTTTTTTTCTGCGATGAATTCGCCGAGTGGCCTTGGAGGAGAGGATTGACAGACGCCACTGATGCGGTGTGCGTGGCCCGGACAAAATCCTGCGGCGTCCTGCCCTGCACCGTCTTCTTCGACCGCTTCACTCCCTTGCGACCCGCCACAGCCGGCAGCGACAACGCCGTTTGTGGCATTCCGGCCCCCGCCGAGTTGCCCGATGCGACGGCCGCAGCAAGTTGCGCCTCTGTCTGTCGCGCTTTTCCGTTCGCCTCGGCCATCTCCAGCGCGGCCGCAGCCGCTTCCTTCGTTCCGGGGCCGGCCGTGAAGGTGTAGTACCGCCCGTTGAGGCGGTTCTGTGTGAGTTTATGTGCCGCACGCTGCTGACCTTTGCGGAGGAGCATATGCAGTGCTTGCGGGGTCACGCGGTCGTCCGTGGGCGGCGTGGAAGTCGACGTCTTCGCGTACCGCGCAGATGGCGGAAAGGCGGAGGCGTACGACGGCTCCGTCGCGAGATAGTGGACGGACTGAGCGCTCAGCGCGGATGGCGCGGTGTTGAGCTCCTCCCCAAGGTGCCGTGCCAGCAAACCTGCCGTCGCGTGCTGCAGGTCCTCGACGCCGTCAACGACCACGCGCTTGACACCGGCACCGTGCATGTCCTGTTCATCTTCCTCATTCTCTGCGCCGTCGTCACCTCCGCGTTGTGCCGCGCCGTATCGTTTCCGCCTCCCCATCAGACCAGGCGTGTCGTGCGCCAAGAATTGATTGGTGCGTCGCGCCTCCTCCGAGTCTAGATCGAGCACACGACCCTGGTAGCGGCTGGCCGAAAGAAGCGTATCGCCCACACGGCTTGGTGCGACGCCATCCTCGGCAACAACGGGTACGACGGCGCCGGCGTTGCGATTCCGCCACACGAGCGCCCCGCCTGGCCCGGAGGCCGAGGTGTATAGCGTGGCGCGGGTAGCCGGGCTTGACAGGTCCGCTCCGCTGCACGAAACCGAGTGCGAGGAGCCTCCCAGCGCACTCATGGGGACATTGAAGGTGCCGTCGAAAAAGTGTTGTACGGGGGAGGTCGGTGGTTTGTCCATTTACATGTAGAGCGCCGTGAGCCAGTTGTTGAAATGAGGATAATAAAGAAGAGGTGTGTGCGAGCGCTCTCTCTGCTGTGCTGAAGGCACCAATTTGTTTCTCTTGTTTGGCGCGCTTTTCTTTTTTACCTTTTTTTCAAGAGAAGTGATCCATTCGTGAGAGGAGGGCAAATATATTAAAGTGGATAGGTCACATGCGTTATGTATATGTTTGTATATATATATGTTTGTATATATATATATATATATATATATTCTCGAAGAAGACACAAAGGCCTTGACTACGCGTCTCACCCGTTTCACTTCTTCTTCTTCTCGTTCACAGTACTTTTTTTTTTTCGTGTTTTACGCGACAGCTGTGATGAATTCAAAGACGAATGTTTGGAGCCAAGAGTATTGTGTCCTGTGTGCGCCACCTTCCTCAGCATTACCGCACAGACGTACCGTTTCCGACAAACTCACGCATCCGTCGCGCCGCATCCTCGAGCGCGGGGTTCTGTGCGGGCGTCTTCTGCACGTCTGTACCGTACGAGGTGACCTGTATCACCAACGCGGGCTGCATCACGTACGTGACGGGATCACTAATGAACTCGTCCTTCGCATCTTCATCGTGCGCGGTTTGGCTACAGATGTGCGTGTCGATCTGCCAGGTCATGGGCACCGACAGGGCCAGGCAGCGCGCCGCCGACGTCGCATGCATCACGTACGCTGTCAACTCACGTTGGCCGTGATAAGCGCGTCGCACGCCTTCCGCGACGAACGGGCGCGGGGGCTTCCCTTCCGTGCCAGCGAGGAGATCGAGTCCACCAAAGTGAACAATACCCCAGTCTGCAGGCACATGCGACCACCGCTCCTCCAGCAGTCGGCGAAAACGGAAGTGGAACTCCACGTCGTCCTCGAGGATGAGCGCACACTGCTTCTTTTCCGCCACCACCCTCTCCCAGACTGCGCGATGGCCCAAGGCACAGCCAACCGCCCCCGGGGTGAGGTCCATGCCGAACAGCTTCTCCTCCACAGGCAACTGAAGGCGCTTGTAACCGAGATCCGTCAACACGCCGTCGTTGTGAAGAGCGTCCATGTTGAGCTGACTCCCATCGACACCGGGCACACGCTCCACCGTGACGCCAGGCTTGAGGAACCGGTCGAGGTGCGCCTTCTTCATCTCGGCCTGAACATGCATCCATCGATCCTTGCGGCGATCGAGGTTAAGGACGTAGCACGCATCGAAAAGATGACAAGCGAAGCGCGATCGACGAAGCATGCCGAGTCACCGGGGGAAAAAAAAAAGACGTGTGTCACGACTAGTGTATAGACTGTATCTGACAGAAGGGAGCTTCAAAAAAAAATAAAAAAATGCAGTGGAGTGGGCGAGAGACCACGCAGACAAAAACAAAAATACACACACGCGCACAAACTGCTGTGGCCTTCCGTGCTTCAGCGCCGTCCGTTTGCCGCGACTATCACCGTTCCACTTGTAGCGTGTAGAAGAGACGTACAAAGAAAATAATAATAATAATAATAAGAAGAAGTTAGGAGATGAGATATTGATATGCGTGCTGTCATGAGACGCCCTCTCTCTCTCTCTCCGTTTGCCGCAACAGGCACAACGACAGCTCAGAAGCGCCGCTTCGCTCTCTCGCCTTTCTTTCTCTTCACACCCTCAAGGCACAGTTCCATAGGTGCTTCTCTTTATGGTTCTCGCGCGTCAGTGTGTGTGTGTGTGTGCGCTGACGTGGCTCTCACATGACGAGAGGGGACGACACCTTTGTGTGCACTTCCCTGACTCTCTTTTTTTTTTTTTTGTGGTTCTGAATTTTGGTCGAATGACTCGTGGGTGACGAGCGATCGCAAGCTCAGCGTGTACACGGCTCTCGAAGTCCCCATTGTGTCATGCTTTCTTAAACCCTTTTTTATCGGTTACACGTCGTCGGCCTCATCGGCCTCGCGCGCAGCACCTTGGTGCCGGCGCTTCGGGCCCCATCCTGGCGCGTTGGGCACGAACTTGGCAACACCTACGGCTTGACTGCGGAAGTCGTATTGCCGCGTGTACGTGAAGTCCACACCCGCACTGAGCGGCGTCAGCAGCAGGCGCACAGGCTCGCTATTCTTCTTCTTCTTTTTACCAGTGCTACTCTTCTCGGCGTTGTTTGCATCCCCAGCGGCGTCCACTTCCGGAGCGGCCTCGGTCTTTCGCGATGGCGCGGCGGCCAGCCCCTGACGTGCGTCCTCCTCGTCCTGCAGCGTCTTCCAGTTCAGCATAACCCTCACAAGAACATCGACAGGGCAGTCCGTCTTGATGCCTGCGGGCGCGCAGTGCACTTGGCTACAGCGATAGCCGAGACGCGCCAAGGCTCCGACGAACTGGGGTGTGGGTGGGCACCGCACACGCACGTACGAGGCGATGTCCGGCAGCAGGTAGAACAGCGGACAGTCGGGCAACTCTTCGCGCGCGACCTGGACGAGACCAGTGATGCGCGCCGCTGCCGTGAGTTTACCCTCCTTGTCGCGCTCATCAATGATCGCTTGTATCGCCTCGAGGTACGCCTGATGTTGCGTCGCGCCAATGTACAAGGGTCCAGACAGGGTGACCTCAGAGCCGCACACCGGGCAGCAGTAGCCGCTGCCGCACGACGACGATGCGCATGGGGCGTTGTGTGCGTCTTGGTCCACCGCATTCTGTGCATCGTGGGAGCGCGAGGCGGCCACCAAGGGCGGAACCGACTCGCGCACCGTCGGGGCCTGCACACGCGGGGTTTCTTGGCGCGGCGGCAGTGCCGGCATCGCTTCCCTCCGCAACACAGGGCTCGTCTCCGCGTCTGCTGCAACGGCGGACCCGTCGTGAGGGCTGCGACCGCGCTTCGTGCCTGTCGCAGAGCCGCTCTCTTCCTGTTGTTGTTGTTGATGGTGCTGCCGACGGCGGTGCCGGGCGACCTTGGCCACAGCCATTGGACGTACCCAGAAGGCGGGGCAGTGTGTGCATTGATACTGGTAGCCCAGTTTACATGCGGACAGCTTCACCTCTGCCGGCTGCGTGTAGACGCGGAAAAAACAGCGTACGTAGAAGTCAATGTGAAGGGAGATGACGGGTACGATGTACTTCTTGTGCTTGTTTGCCACACGCTCAATGGAGGCGAGAAGAATGCGAACAGCCATCTCATGACAGTGCGAGCCCTTGTACGGGACCGAATTGTACTTGGCGTGACACGTATCGGGGTAGTTGCCGCAGAGAATGGCGCTGTCCGTGCTCGTCACGAGCATGAGGCCGCCTTCCTTGATGCACGTAAACGCACCGTCGAGAAAGGGTGAGGCGGTGCCGTAGGGGTCGAGGTCCACCACATCCATCAGCTCACTCTGCAGCAGAGGCGTGACACTACCGGCGTCGTCCACGGCGCACAAACGCTGCCCCTTGTGGACGTCCGCATTCATCCCCAGACGATGCATGAGGTCAATCGCGTCATCCTTGTTGGCGACGATCGCACCGCCTGCGGCTATACCGCTGCCGTCCTCCGCCACGGTGACCGCGGAGAGGGGTAAATTGTCCGTTCGCGTCGCGCGTGCGGTCGGGACGCCGTTGAAGGCGCAGTTACGCTCGATGCACGCCACGGCATCCGCGTCGAGGTCATTGGCGATGATGTACCGCACGTTGGAGATCTCCTTGTAGTAGCGGATCGCGCGCAGGCCTGTGGCACTTAATGCTTCCAGGATTGTGATGCCTTCCGTCGTGCCACCACGCCGACGCGGCTCCGTCAGTCGCAGCCGCGAGAACCACTCGAGCGCGGAGATGCTCAGGTCACGGTTGACGACCTGTGCAGGATTGTAGAAGACGGCCTGATCGTCGACGGCGTCCTCGTGTGCGACGGCCTCAAGTTGCTGGTGCTGCTTGCTCACCATGGCGGGTGGGAAGAGGACCGCGGTGGTGCCCTCGTTCACCTTGACGAACCCTGCAGGACATTCCTTGTCGAGCGCCGAGCGGTCGAATGTGCCTGACCGTGTACACATCCGCTACTTCTTTTTTGTTGTGTCTGTGTCTGTGTCTGTGTGTGTGTGTGTGCACGTGGACGTGTCTGCTGATGAGAGCAAAAATCACTATAACCCTTTTTGAATAGTTTTATGCGCGCGAGCGATGATGCGGGGGAGAACCATTGATGTGACGGACGTATGAATGCTAAATGATGACCTCGTCGCCTTGCCTATTTCCTTTGGTGTCACTCTTGTTGTTATTGGAGGGGGCCGACGCGTCGCATGGACGTACACGCGCTCTCTCTCTCTTTCTTTCTTTTCGTGTGGTGGCGATCCAATCAGCGGAAAAGAAAAGAAGAAAAAAACAAGAGGCCAGGATAGAAGCACACCAGTCCGCGCCCGCCCGATTGCCCATCATGCACACGCGGATGCCAGCCGCACACGGGAGCGTCTGCTCACACACTGAATAAATGTGAGAGGAGAGGGAGGAATACAGCACCACGACCTTCTCGCGGCCCTCAGAGATCCGAGAAAAACAACAACGGGCTCTCATTGGTTGTCTTTTCTTCTTCGAGCTGTACCTTTGCCACACAAAAGCACTGCGAGAAGACAAAAAAAAAAAAGAAAAGAAGAAGAAGTGCAACATGATCAGTGATTGTCCTCACATACTTTACATAAGCATCCGCGAAAGCGAGAAGAGCACAGGCTCCACCCCCCGGGCTAAGACAACCGTGCGCGTTCCAAGCGCACTCAACGAAGGCTCATTCCTAAAGCGACTTGCTGTGCACGACACGCGCGCCTTCCTCTTCGTAGGCCTGTCGTGAAACGACCAAGTGCGGAAACATCGACGTCCTCGCCAACATGGCCGCGCCGAGGAAAGCCGTGTAGCCGCGGCAGCCAACGTCGTGCACGTGGATGGGCGTCACGGCTTCGCTCGAGTGGTTTTCACGGTAGAGCTGGATAATGTCCGACTCAAGACGATCGCGTGCGCCAGGAAACGACAGGGTGTTACCGGCGATGACAATATTTCGGTACAGCTGAGGACGCAGCGCGCTCTCACAGAGATTAATGGACGCGAACGGCAGCCACGAAATACCTTTGCTGAACGACGGGGTGAAAACCTCCCCCATGGCCGTGAGCACCTTGGTGCGGGGCTCGTAGCGCGCGTCGTCGCCGAGGAGGGTGTAGTCAAATAGGACGTCCGTGGTCGCCACGCGTTGCTGCGCGGTCAGCGGAATCGCTTGCCCGTCTGGTAGCTGGAAGTATTCAGTGCCCGCCCTTGACACCGGATCGTCCTCGTCGTCGATGTCTTGTCCGTCCATGCGGGTGCGGTCCCCTGCGCCGCCGGCCGACCCGGATAAGGGTACGTCGGGAGCACTCCTCCCTGCGCTATGTGCAGCTGTCGCCGCTGCGTGACCCCCACCGGCCCCGATGTTCATGTTGGAAGACTGAAAAGGACTGCGCCTGACAAGGCCGTAGTTCTCCTTCGCTTCGTTGAGCAGCAGACGCTCCACTGGCGTGCCGAGGCTGTAGCCCTCGTGGTGCAGGAGCCCGTGCAGGTACTCAGTGAGCGTTTCACCAGCCACACTGCTCTGTGTCACATGGCGACCCAGCGCGTAACCCTCGTGGACGGGCACCGCGAGAGTTCGGTCCTTGCCGCTATCCACCACAAGACCCGTCGTGAGACCGTACGCGTACAGACTCAGCACCTGCGAAGCTCCAAGGAAGAGCGAATGAGCGTGGAATGTCTCCATCATGAGCTCGACCGTGCGCTCCTTCTGAGCGGCAGGTGTGTTGACGGGCTCTGTCAGCAAAAAGCAGTGATTCTCTGGCGAGACGCGCAGTTCAGAGAAGATGAGGTGGCTCCACAGGTTCTCCATATCATCCCACGCCTCAACGACGCCATTGTGGATCGGCGCGCGCACAGTGAGCATGCCCTGTTTGACAATCGCCTCTTCACCCACTTCAATCGCATTCATTCCGGCGGCCATGGCGACGCCGCGGTGACGCGGATAGCCGACAAGCGTAGGCGCGTCAAGACGCGGGCCTTCCTCACCGGCGTAACCCGCGCGGAGGTGGTGCGCACCACAGTCGAGAATCACAGTGGGCGTCGAGCTAGACATCTTGAACGCGCTTGGACGTTTCAGACGTTGGCTTACTTCACGCTGTGAGTTTGGTGTCAGGGCAGTGGAGAATAAGAGAAAGAGAGAGAGAGAGAGATGATATGGAAACGGTGCTTGTGGTTTGGAGAGAGACACGACAACGTTGGTGGGCGTGTAGCACCTTCTTTTCCGAGTGTGTACCGAGCGAGATTGTCTGCACTCGTGATGTGCGTGCTTGTTTTCGTCGTTTGCTTTTTGGTATAGGCTTTTGGTTGTGTGTGCATCGAGAACGCGTCTGTCATGAAGGTCAACGAGACGAATAGTAAGAAACGGCGTGTGTGACCTTGTCGCGTGCAGGAACACGCGACGGCACCGAGACGGATCCTCCAAGTGTGTGTGTGTGTGTGTGTGTGTGCGTGTTCCGTCTAGCGAGGCTGCCCTGCGTGCGCCTACACGGACATACCAGAGCCGTACTTGGCGGTCCAGTCGGCGTACTTCTGCAGGTCCGTACCCCTCACGCTGCTCCGTGTCGCGGCCACACTGGCCTCCACGTCCTCCAGCGTCACCTTGGGCTGTTGCAGCTTGACCTTCGCGAGGTCTTCAGGTGTACTGCCTCGACGAGGCCCACCCGCTGGTGTCGCACTCTCGAGTTTTTCGATCAACTTGCGAATCGGCCGCATCATGGCTTCGCGGCAGGCAATGTCAATGTCTGCGCCAGACATGTTCTCGGAGAGCGACGCGCACGTGTCCCACTCAAACGTGTCTGCACTGTCGACGCGGTTGGCGAGGAGGTGGTGGAACATGTCGGCACGCGCGGCCTTGGTGGGCAGTGTCACCAAAATGCGTTTTTCAAGTCGGCGGAGCATAGCCATGTCCAAGTCCCACGGGACGTTGCTGGCGGCCAGAACAAAGACGACCTCGCCGCCGCGGCGCTTCGACAAGCCGTCCATCTGCGTCAGGAGTTCGGTCTTCATCCGGCGGGAGCCCTCGTGCTCGCCTTCAGACGAACGCGCGGACATGATCGAGTCGATCTCGTCGATGAAAATCGTACTAGGACTGTAGTGCACCGCAAGGTCGAAGAGCATCCGAATAAGCTTCTCCGAGTCGCCGCGCCACTTGGAGACCACAGAGGAGGCGGAAATGTTGAAAAATGTTGTGCGGCACTCGGTCGCGACAGCCTTGGCGAGCAGCGTCTTTCCTGTACCGGGCGGCCCGAATAGGAGGATGCCCTTCCACGGACGCACGATCCCCTCGAACAGTTCCGGGTACTTGACGGGCATCACCACAGCCTCCTTGAGTAGGTGCTTCGCGTGCTCGAGCTCGGCGATGTCCGTCCAGTGCACCGCCGGGTTCACATCGAGGATATCGCGCATGATCGTGCCGGCAAGCTCACTCTGCTCGTGGGTGGTGAACACAGGCATGGGCTTCAAGGCGCGCCCGAAAAAAGCATCTTCGTCTTCTTCACGCGCCGTGCTGCTACCACCCACACCCGAGGCCTCGACCTTGTGGCCGGTCAAGTTCAGATCGTTGAGTACCCCATGCGTGCTGTGATCGTCTTCCGCGCTTTTCTTCGCCTTTCTGGCGTTCGCGAGCAGCGCCCGCGGGATCCCACCAGCAGGCCGCACGTGGGCGTCCGCGAGGTGCGCAGGCGCCGCGCTTTCCGGATGGGCCGCGGAGCCGTACGTGGGTACCGCAGAGGACGGTGCGGTGGCCGGAGATGCAGAGCTGGATGCTTTGCCGCCGCCAGTCGGACGCACCAGCATCTTCTCACCACCTTGATTCACCACCTTTACCGTCTCCTCCGATCCGTCGCGTGAGCGGAAGAGCTTCGGCTTCCGCTGGTACTTGAACTCGTAGTACTGCTCGAATTCAGACACGAGACTAACCAAGTCCATATTGTCCGCCGCGGCGTACTGCTGGAGAGAGACGCCGCTCTCCTGCTGGAGCATCTGCAAGGATTGTTGATAGCCCTGATCGAGAAGAAACTGCTCAACGAGGACGACCGTGCCTTTTAGGCGACGCTGTCGAAGCTTGACTTCCTCCTCACGCGCGAGCTGCTGTGTCTTGACCTGCGCTAAAGTGGAGCCCGGGGCCGCACTCAGCCGGTTCGACAACGGCTGAAGGTTGCGGCTCATATGCTGGGGCGGGGCGTGAGAAACAAACTGCGCACGACGGACAAAATCCCAAGGTTGAAAGAGAACAACAAAAAAAAAATCCACAAGAAGAGACACCAGGAATACGACCAGTGGATACAAGGGTGTCGGTGGGGTGAGAAGTGCACCTTGACTTGTATGCCAGGCAACGCACCCATACCGAAACAAGTGAGTGTGTGTGTGTGTGTGTTAAAACGAAAGAGTGAGGAGTAGTTGAACGTAATGTCGCCTGTGGATGTGCTCATCGGCTCGTGCAGAGGAGAGACATCCGGGTGAGTGGGAATGCCCCATCCACACCAACGGTCGCACCCCAACCAAACAAAAGTCATCACATTCTCAGACGCAGGACAGCGCGTTCACCACTGTCGACAAAACAAGCTCCACGCAGCAAGGCGTCAAGGCTCACGTATCGCACATGATGATCCAACGTGAGCCCGTAAGCGTGTGAAAACGCCAAGGAGAAAAGAGAGAGAGAGAGCCATGCCCTGTTTCTTCTGGCCACTGACGGTGTGTGTGTGTGCAGCTCTTGCTGCGGTGACAGTGATCATTAGATCGCTTTTGTTTTTGTTTTTTTGCTTTACGTTGAAGGCTCACACATGGGGTGGATCGCAACCAAACAATATGAAAACAAACAAACAAATAAGCAACAACAACACCACCAACAACGACACACTCACCCACTCTCTCTCACACACACACCAATGCAGAGAAAGGTGCACTGCCTCGAAAACACACACGCGAACCCGCACAGGCGAGACCGGCGGGTTTTTTCTGGCTTTATTCCTTTATTGTCGTCCTGGTCGCCTCCTCGTGTACGTCACGCGGCCGCTTTTTTTTTTTTTTTAAACACAGAGAAGCGCTAGTACAAATATGGGTCTTGTGTCGCTCGGCGCCTCTCTCAAGTTCGTATTGGGAAAACAAAACAAAACGCAAAAGCAAACGAAAAGCGTGGCGCGGCGAAAACAAAACAAAACAAAAACCGCGCACAAGCGAGAGAGAGAAAGGGAGAGAGAGAGAGACAGGCCTACACCTCCGACATGGGAGGAAGCTTCGACATGACAGCACCGGTGTGAAAGATATCCGACAGCACCCATCGATTCGATGTGTCGAGGTAAAAGCAAACGAGCTTGCGCTCCGTCGGGATGGTCTGACTCATATCCTCCGGCAACCGTAATTTACGTCCCACGTATGGCGTGAAGCCGATTTCAAAGCGCGTCGTGAAAGGCTTCACCATACATTCGAGCATGCGCACAAAGACGTGCGGTGTGTGCAGTGCGAACAGGCGGGAGACGGCCATGCGCTGATAGTCATTCTCACACCCAACGACGCGGGAGTAGAAGTAGTCGTAGTAACGGGCGAAGCGGCGAGGCGGGCACACCACATCAAGTGCGACCAGCACCAGCGCTTTCGCACCAAGTGGGATGTCGTTCATCATCGTCTCATCCACGCGAATTTTGGCCGTGAACTCCGTGCCGTCCTCAGCATACATCTGCGCCTCCTTTTCCGCCACAGTAGTGGCAGGCCTGGCGGACAAGCGTGTCATCCCCGTCGCGGCTGTTTTCGGTGTCTCTGCTGCAGGGGTGGACGACGACGAGGGCGCGGCGTGCGTGACATCGGTCGGTGTCGTCGCCACAGGCTTCACAACATCTGTGAGCGAGTGCGTCTGCCAGTAGTGTAGCACAGAGTCGGACAGTGTCACGTCCATGCTGCGCACGCAGTCCAGGACCGGATTGAAGTGTAGCATCGCGTCATCGAAGCGAATAAACGCAACAAGCTGACTCTCGACGACCAGGTCGGCGCTCGCGGCGAGGCGGAGAACATCGTCCTTTCCTTTTCGGTGGTCATCCCACATGTTGAACAGTTTATTCGCCATCGCTGCGGACATGGGCAGGATGCGCTGGAAGGCCGATACCACAGCACGCTCGGAAGAAAGACTGTGCTGTGCGGCCCTCATTGGATCCAATAACGGTGCCGACACTGTCGCCCGTGAGGCCTCGTCGACTTCTTGTGTGGTCTGTACGGCGGCTGGCTCTTGCTGCTTTTTGTTCTGCTTGGCGAGCTCTGCTCCTTCCTTGGTGTCGTCAGAGAGCGCGACATCGAAGTTTTCGGAAAGAATGGCTTTGGCTTGTGTCCAGATGCGCGGTATCGCCCAGCGTGAGAACGTCATCCGTGCGGAAGGGTCCAGAATGTTTTTTCTCAGCTTCTCCTTACTCTCGTCGTGGAGTTGGTCTGTCATATCGGCAGTGGGTTTCACGAGTGCATCCACGAGAACGGCTGTGCTGGCGTACGCCTGCTCCGAGCCTTTGAGCAGCCCGTCGACATCGCAGCAGCTCACCAACTTCGAGAACTCGTTGTACGCGTTGACCGTGTCCATCTGACCGAACGTCACGGTGACGGCTCCGTTGGTCGTGTTCGTTGTTTTGACCTCTCGGGTACGCTTCCCTTTCGTGGATGGAGACGAGGAAGGCGGTGGTGGCGAGGATGAAGATGAGGACGGCGAGGATGAGGCGGCGCGTGTTGCGGATGCCCAGGTAGCACGCTGCACCATGGCGAGCAGCGCACCACGCCCTGCATCATGGCGACTTACTCCCACGCTTGGACGCCTTAAGAGAAGCCGCTGCATAAGTTTCAAAAAAGAAGAAGAGAAACAAAAAAAGAGAGACGCTGCAAAGAGGAATTGTTAATGAGGTCAAACGTAGTGTGACACAACAGCAGCGACAGACTTCACGTACGATCGTGCAGAGAGACAAGAATTTGGCAGATGTGTGAATATGGGAAGCGACGGGAAAACAAAGACGTAAACCTGAATAGGTGGTATGGTTTACAGAGCAGAACAGAAGAGAGAGGGCGAGCGAGAGAGAGAGAGAGAGCGACGAAAAGAGCTGGTGAACAGGTACGTACGGGCGTGGGTGGGTGTGTGAAGAAGAAGAATAAAGTGCGTCAATGAGGACCAGGACAGACCAGCACACAAATGTTTGTTGGCGCTTCACTTGCTGCGGTTCGTTCTGTCTGCGGTTCGGGGAGCTTGTGATACAGTGTATGTGTAAGAAGAGAGAGAGAGAAAAACCAAGAAGAGGAAGGAGAGAGACTGCTGCGAGACGCTGTTGTGGTGAGGAGAGGGGTGCACATGTGCACAAAAATAAACCAAAAGCGTATCAAGAGAGCCAGCACCAAAATAACCCTCTTGATGGTTCAATGTGTGTGTGTGTGTGTGCTCGTTTCACGGCAGTGAACACTCTTGACTGTGCGCTGACCCTTTTCATGCGCGCGATCACACTCAAATCACGTTTCTGCTAGCCCATTAATGATTTCTTCTTTTTCGTTTACCATAGTTCCTTGTCGAGTCGCGCCAAGAAAAAATTCAAATAGGGGCATGCAGCACACCATGCTCATCTACACTTTTGCCACGTGGATATGAAGAGGAGGAGGATGGCGGACGCCTGGAAAAAAGCAACGGAGTAAACCACCACCACAACAGACGAACGACACGTCATGACACGAACACGTGCTGTCAGCAGCGGGGACGTGTGACCATACCGAATCGGCGACCCAATCCTGTGCGCTATGCGTGATTTGGACGATTTCCTTTTTTTTTTTCCTTTTCTTTTCCTCAAGAGAAGATGCGGCTGTAGCAGAAGGCGCAGAAGCTGAACACCGCGTAGAGTGCACCCAAACACATCGCACACACCAGCAGCGATGTCAAGAACATCATACCAAAAAACATACGCATCTGTATTTGATTCGTCCGGTTTTCCGCGCCGTTTACTGGCTCAATGGTGTTCACGGCGTCCCCGTTCTTGCTGGCGACTGGGCGAATGGGCCGCAGATCGGATACGACCCAACGCCCCGATGACGTCATGTACAGAATCATGAGCTTCTCCACCGTGCCGTGGCCCACCGTGTAGCCGTCGAGTCGCTCGGGCACCACGCCAAAGAGTGACCGACTCAAGGGCGCGTCTAAAAACGTAGGGTGCGCGCCAAGGAAAAAGTAACCGGTACGATTTAGAAGGTTTCCGAGACGAGCCCCGACGGTGCGTGGTGCGAAGAGCTTCGCGTATCGTTCCCTGGGGACGCTCACCTTGAGGCTGACAAAAACCGCGAAGCGTGCGTCGAGAGGGATGTCGTGAAGACCTGTGCCGACGAAGCGCACGGCGGCGCACTGGTCGTTGCTCACGGCTTCGCCTGACGCGCTCACATCTGCCGCCGCCATTTTCGCTGCCGACGTGCTGCGCGACTTCGTCTTGGGGCTGAACGAGATCTTTTCCACACAATCCGCATTCGAATGAGTGGCGACCCTCTCTCGTAACGCGTCGGTTAGGCGCAGCTCAACCTTGAATTGACGCCTCAGTGTGTCCTCGCCGTACACCTTCCCGTTGTAGAGATCCACAAGACCGGCCACGTCCACATCCTCCACGAGATCGTTCGGCGCCGCGAGGAGCAGCACATTCGTCAGACCCAGACGGTAGCCGGCCCAGAGCATCATGAGATCCTCGGCCACATCGCGGCTAATGGGTAAAATGGACGCAAGACCTGCCGTAAATAGCGCCGCCTCTTTGGTGACGGTGGCGAAGGCTTTACGAACCTCCTCCGTCTTCGCCTCGTTAGAGCGGGTGGAGAGCAGCGACTCGACCAAGCTCGCCGCTTGGCTGGTGCTGGTTGTGTTCTGTGTACTCGCCTGGTGGGTCGGCGCGGGTGCGGGTGCGCCATCGGCCGCAGGACTGGTGGACGTGGAGGGACTGACCGCGATGGACGACAAGTCCCACTCCGACTCTGGCTTGAAGGCCTCAGCGAGTATCTTCCGTCCCTCCTCGAGGGTCGTCTCGGCGTGCCACGTCTGCAGCACCGCCGCGATCTCCTTGTGCTTCATACCACTCTGAAGGAGCTTCTTGTAAGACTGGACCATCTCTTTGGACGGCTCCGACTCACTCGCTGTCAAGCGCTCAATCACCGTCGCGAGACTATCGTATGCTTGGCGTGTGCCCTTCTGGAAGTCCTCGTACGAACAGAGATTGAGTTGACTGGCGTAGTGGCGGTAGGCAAGCTGTCCCTCAAAAGCCGCATCGGTGGCGGATGCGCTCCGTGTCCCGCGAAGCGCCTCCACATCCGCTGCGTTGGGCACGTAAAAGGGTGGCCGCTTGTCCTTGTGCATGCGCTGGTCGCGCGTGGAGAAGGCGCGCGAGGCCGCGGCGGATACCTGTGCAGAGCGCGTCGTCCGGTACGGCAGAGACCGCGCGAGCGGTGTGCAGGTGAAGACTCGCACCGTGCTGCGCATGACAAGCTGCGTTTGAGTGAAGATACACGGAGAAGGCGCGTTCCTCCTTTTTTTTTTCTCTGTTTAGACAAGTGATGTCGCCGGCGGGGGCGAAGAAAACCAAAAGCGAATAGGAAAATACGAGCGCGGTGTGAAGACCCAAAGCACCAGTCGATGCGAAGCGATCAAACGACAAGCGAGTCGCGATCTGAGATGGTAAATAGGGTGCGCACAGGAAGAGGAGGAGGAGAGGGGGAGAACAGAGAGAAAAGAAAAGCAAAAAGCAAACGCACACACAATGAAGCAAATACCGAGATGAATGGACTCTCGATTGTGCGATGGCAACAGATGCGGCGAATACGAAAATAACAACACCACTATCAAGGGCAGACAGAGAAATGCAAAAAAAAAAAGTGGAGAAATGGAGAAATGGAATCGATGCCGCGGTCGCACTGGCTCAATACCACCAAAACACACGTTAAAGGTAAGGAGACAGACAAAAAAAAAAAAAGAGGACGAAGGAGGAGTGAAGGTGTGTGTGTGTGTGTGTGTGCGAGTGTGGATCGACCGCACGTACGTGAGAAGTGTTCATATGGGAGTACAGGCGAGAGTGTCTAAGCGTGCGGCAGAGGCGGCCAAGCACACCATCGGCTATGGAGTCTCAGCCGAGCTCCTATCTATCCGCAAGAGGAGGGAAAGGCCCGAGGAACGCTATACAGCTGTGAAGGTAGACGCGTAAGGGCGCATGAGAAGGCGCATTTCACCGTGTGGACATTGTTTTCCGTTCTTTTACTGTTACTGTTCGTGAACCGTTGATGTTCGTGTATTCGTGGAAATGAACGGAGATGTCCACGCGCACAACATAAGAGCGCTACACACACCAGTGAACCGCTCCCTCGCGGAAAAAAAAAAAACAAATGTTACAAATTCGACGACACCACGCGAAAGCGCCGTGGCACGTCCACCGCACGATCATCGACGGGATCGCTTCTCTCTTCTGCGTCCTCCGGACGTGCGCGCTCGACAGGCTCCCCTCTCCAGCGCCGCACGAGCACTTCCGGGAGCGTCAGTCCTGTGATGCTCAACGTCTCAAGATCCTCGACAGCTGAGGACACCATAGCCTCACTGAAGAGCGACGTTTCCGCGCGTCGCTGCAGGTAGCGTGACTCCTCTAGGAACACCTCGTAGCGGAACGCGATTCGGGTCATCGGCACGTGCGATTTGGCCACGTCGTTACCCGCCATACTCGGCAAATGAAACAACGGCCCTAACCACGCTTCCTTCTGTTCGCGTGGGAAACCAGACATGAGCACACTGCGCCGCGCCACCTCACACACGTCGGCGGAGGAGAGATTCCACACGTTCTGCGCGGTGCTGTACTCCTCAATAAGCGGCTGCTCCGTGTGATGGAACATGAGAGAGCCGTCCGTGGCCAGCGCGACGTTGAGGCCGCGGTACAGAAAATGTGGAAACGGGTTGTCCGTGTAGCGGCAGAAGAGCGCGTTGTTGGACAGTGGCACCACACCCAATGGGATCTGGGTCAGGTAGTACAGGTACTCTAGCACCGGCCGGTGCCGCAGCTGGATGCCGTGCCCGATGCCGTCGGCGAGAAAAAAGACATCCGCCATGTGGTCGGGGTCGCCGCTCTCTCCGGCGTGAGGACGAAAATCGAACGTCGCCAGACCTCGCGCGGCACGGAACGCGTTGAGGGTGGCGATGTTCGCCCACATGTAATACATATAGTAGGCAAAGGGTGGATTCTCCTCACTGGTCCACTCCGCAGGCCGCGAGTGGATGCGCTGGTCGGGCTCGCGGTCGCTCTCGTTGTCGACGCTGTCGAAGCCGGAGACGTGCGCCATGAACGCGTTCACAAATGGATGCTTCTCCGGCTCAAGCGAGGCCTCCCAGAGTGGGGCGAAGATGTTTTCCAGCATTTCACCGAAGTGTTTCACTTGTCCTGTGCGTCGATAGATGTGATAGAGCCGCGGCACCTGGATGATCCAGCGATTCGTGGCGTGTGACATACCATGCTGCACAAACCACTTCGCCAGCCGATCCCACTCATCGCGCGAACGTCCGTAAATGGAAAGGCGATGCTCCGAAAAAACGCCGCCTTCCGCTTCTTGTTTGTCCAAGGTGTGATGGATGAGCTCGGCGAAGTAGCGACCACCCATGAAGTTGTCCGTCTTCAAAAAAAGCGTGCGGAGCGAGGACACACCCATCGGACTGAACCGGCTGTTGAACTCGTCGAAACGGTTGAACGTCGTTTTCCCCGCGTGGACTTGTAAGTTCGCAATCGTCAAATTCTCCAAACGGACGTACGCCGTGCGACGCGCACCTTCCTCGCGAACGGCGACCTCCTGCGTAGTTTTGCTCTGAAAATCCTTGGCATTGCTGTTCTTGTTGTTGCCGTGGCGACTCGCGTCTGTGCGTGGGGCGTCAACGGGGTCAGCCATGGCTTCTGCGAACACATCGCGGAGCGTGAGCGGCGCTTTGGTTGTCGGTGACAGCCCCACGATGTCGTCGCCATGCGCGTGTAACTTTCGTTTCATGAAACGCAAGAGCGTCGGCGCGGTGACACCGCTGGCCATGTGCACGTGTACATCGACCTTGACGCAGTTGTACACGTCGTTCTTCTGCAAACGCCCCGGTGTGACCCGCACCAGGGGACTGCCCTCGGCACTACTCGGCTCACGCCCACTCATCGCATCTGGCGAGGCGTAGCTAAAGCCGACCTGATCATCGTTGGTGAGAGCGACGTGAAGCAGATACTTGTTCTCCAGCATGCCGAGTCGCTTCTGGGCGAGTCGTTGAATCGTCGGATGGCTTGCCGCTGTGCGTAGCGCGCGGACATCGCTCTGAAAAACGTCCCATGAGGGCAGCGCCCGCATGAAGTCCGCCATGTGCGAGAGGCGGAGAATACCGTCCGTCATGAGAAGCCGCGGTTTGTGTGGCGTGTCGTCGTGTCCCGATTGGGTACAAGCGGGCGAGGACGACTGGGCGACGCGCGTTGTCTTCATGGCCGCCTGCGCAGGCGGCAAATATGTCGCGACTGCCTTCGCCGACAAGCCAGTCTTCTTGGTGCCGCGCGTCGTGTGAAGAGGACCACGCGGCACACGACGCGCCTTCTTGACCCCATCGGACTTGACCACACACTGCTGGTAGAAGGATCTTCGGTTGACAATCTGCACGAGTGATTTGGCCGCCGCCCGCGCATCACCACCGGCTGCGCTCGCAGACGGTCCCGTGACGACAATACGCGGAAACCAAAAGTTCTTCTCCGCACCTGCGTCTAACGGCAGCGATGGCGAGGCCGTCTGCGCCACGATTGAGGTCCCACCTAGCTGTTCGCGTTCAATGGTGGTGAGCCCTAACCACTGGAAGAGCCGCGCACGTGCAGTGGTGACCTCGTCGAAGCCCCAAAGAGACGCTGCCGTTGCCGATGTCTGCCGCAACGACAAGAAGGTGGAGGCGACCGACAACCACGTGGCCGCTGTGACAGGTGCAGGACGCGCTCGCTCTTTTGATGCGGGTGAGGGGCTCCGCGCAGGTGTACCCGGCGCCGTCCCGGGGTCGCGTCGCGGCACCGCACGCCGACACAGCAGATCGAGCTCGTGCCGCAGACACGTATCACGGAAGTGGATCCGCAGCGAGGGCACTTGTGTGTTGTCGAAGACGTTCTCAGATGATGTTGCACGCGGCCAGGCGCCGCCGAGGACCTGCCGCCGCGTCAACGGCGCGTAAGCTGTGGCAGCCTCTACGCCCCGCAAGCAGAGTTCCGCCGCGTCGGTCGGCGCTAGACCAAAAAAGCGCGTCGCGCTGTCCAACTCCTCGAGCAACGCATGGTTGCCGGTGCTGAAGAGCAGCGGATCGACTGTCGTGACGGACGCGTGTAGACCGACATGGATGGCGTAGGCAAGCGCGCCGGTGAGGCTCTGGCGCACCACCGGCGTACAGAAACGGTTTCGCGTCGGCGTCAGCTGCACGTGACGCTGAGTCAAGTAGTACAGGTACGTCATTGGTCCCCAGTCCAACGCATGGGCAGGGTTTACCACGTGATCGCAGAGAAGGAGACCGAGTAGACTCTCGTTGACGCTGGTGCGCTGCGTGCGGCCCACGCAGTACAGACGCAGTCGCACTGGCCCGCCGACAAAGAGCTCGTGAAAAAAGGAGCGGTGACCCGTGGCGGCGGCGGCTGTCCGTTGACTACACGCGAACGCATTGAGCAGCTGTACTTGACGCCATATGTGGAAGAGGAAAAGCGCGTCGGGTGGGGGCGGACCAGTCGTCGGGTAGGCGTCACTCGGCAACGCGGCGGAGACGGGCATGGCCTGCACCACCGCATCGCTCACATTGTCGAGACTCACCGAAATGCACGTGACGCGCTGCACCAGCGCACGCACCGCGGCCACCTTTGTGTGGTGCTGATCGTCCGTCTCAGCCGCCGGTGACGCCAGGACCGCCGACCACAGCGGGCGAAAAATGTTGTCAAGCATGCCACGAAACCCGAGCACCGCCGTCGCGGGAACGTTCTCTGAAGACGGAAAAGGACGTCGCGTACCACCGCTGCTCTCGGCAGTCGGCACGCTCAAACCACCTGGCGCGCGTTGGCTGTCACGCTGCTGCTCACTATTATACGCGCGCTGGGTGATATGAAGCGCGAACTGCACGGCCGGTTCGCCGCGTCGGGTAGTGACCCCGAGCAGACCACTCGCCGCGCACCACTCTGCCAGTCGCGGTAGTTCCTCAGGGTCTCGTCCCGTCAAGGTGAGCTCCAACTCGAGCCTGTTCATGTCGCTACCCCAGGCGAAACTCTTCCGCATCGCCGGTACAACGAGGCGACGGAGAAGCTCACCGTTATTCCCACTCCCATCCACACAGAGCACATGACGCAGCACGTCTGCCGCCTGTTCTTGTCGATCCGAATGAGGACGCACATCGGCGGGGAGAGAAAATGGTGCCGGTGTCAGACCGACCGCCGACGCCGGCGCACACGCAGGACTCGCTTCGTCCACGGCCGCCGCCCCTCGATGTGCGTGCAGCCAACTGAGGCCGTCTTCCGTGGCGCCGTCCAGCGGACGCATACAGAGGGACTCTACGGAGAGTGCGGCGCGCAGCTGGTGTCGGCGAGCCGCCGTCGTGCACTCGTGGCTGAGCGCCTGGGAAGCGTTCAAGTCACGGCCGTAAAAATTCTCCAGCGCATCCTCCAGTGTCACGGATGATTCTTCCGTGTCTTCAGCGTCTTGTCCATTCTCCTTGTGCGGCCTCGTCGCGGGGATTTGCGATTGCACTACGGGGAACTCTGGCTCCGTCTCGAGGAGGTCTGCGAGGAAGCGCACCACCGTGCTCGCGCTCACACAAGTTTCCAAACGGCGTACGTCAATCTTCGCGGCACGACGAAGGTCAGGTCCGCCCAACGGCGAGGCGTGTGCCACCGCATCCATGCCGTCCTCGCGCTCGCCGTTGAAGGTGCGATGGAGCGCGTAGCGACTCTGCAGAATCTTCAACCGCGGCTCGACAGCCGTGAACCACGTGCCACTGGCTACCAGCGCACTCAAGCGATCGAAGATCGAGCAGAAGAGCCCGTAGTTCGCACACGGATGCTCGATTTCCAAGAGAGATGCGTTGCCATCGCCCACCTCTGTCATGAGTGCAGCAGGGATGACAAGACCGTCTGCTCTCTGCACCACGGCTACCGGAGTCGTCCCCGTTGAAGGTGGAGGTAGGCTCGCGAAGGTGGAATGGATGACGCGCAGGAAGGGCTCCATGGCCGCACGCCGAGCTGCGAGTGCCTCGAGCACGGCGGCCTTCTCGACACGAGTCATTGTGGACTCTGGCAGCGCGGCGTGCTGAGCGATGCGATCACTCAGTGCACACGCCTCACGGAAGATCTGTGTGTGCTCAATCAGGCGAATGGCTTCCAGGAGTGAAGGCGCGGCTTTGGCAAAACCCGTGTCGCCCTCATCGTGGTCCAGCCTTACCTCATGCCATTGGGTTTCCATCGACACACACACAGTAACACTGATACAGATAATTCGATCAATGTAGGAAGTGAAGATGGGGAGGGGGGGTGAACAACTGTGAGTCGACCGCTCGTAAGAGACGAGAAATTACGCGAGACTGACGCACAGCTGTCGTGTTGGTTTGGCGGTGATCAAAGCGAGAGACAGCAAAAAAAAAAAAAAGAAACAAAAAAAGAAACAAAACTCGACGCGATTAAGGACGAAAGGAACAACACAAGCCAACGATGCGAATGGAGAGCGAGAGAAGAAGGAAAAAAAAGAAAACGCACACGAGGCGTGCACGTTGAGCGGTCAGCTGCGTTTTTTTTTTTTTTGAACGCGAGATGCGAGAGGAATGCACCAAGAATGAGGTAGCGTAAGAGTTTGCGGAGGAGTCGGCAGGTCTGATTTGATCAAGAAAGGAAACGAAGAGGAGGAACAGTGAGCGACACACAGCTGTGAACTACACAGGACTACCTCGACGTTTATCAGGACGAGGAGCATGCGGAGCAAGGGAAAAAGCGAGCGGAGGGACACAAAGAGCCATTATCTCGTCTACACACCTGCTGGTGCCTCCACTACTCGACATAGACCTAGGCGGGGCACACACACTGGAGAGAGGGACGGGCAGACATTGTGCGCCGATTGTCTTTTTTTGTCTGTCATTTATCTTTGTTCGCACACGCTCAAAAGACAAGCGGGACAAAATAACAACAACAACAAAAAGCTGTTTAGACGCGTTATCTGGTTAAATTATCACACCGAAAGCAACATTCGCGGCAGTAGCGACGGCAAGCGCGGCGACATGTGAAGAGAGAAGAGAAGAGAAGAGAAGGCCATACAAGGCACACATACAGCCCTCAATACACGAGGACGGATACGGCACCCGCTTAGGCGAGCCGAGGGAACTCGTGTCGCATGTCGACGCCTTTGCGATCTTCAACAGACTTGCGCTTGTTGTTCTGATAGGCAGCCATGACATGTGCACGAAGCTGAGCCATCTCCTTTGCTTGAATCGCCTCCTTGTCGACCGGAGCCACACCCGCACCACGTCCTGCACGGCGGCGTTCATCACTGCTGCCTGCGACGATCATGCCGGTGATCGCGGGCGCCAAGCCCATGCGTGCGAGGCGTTTCTTCTCGCCCAGGCCTCCGCCGCCCGAGAGCAGCTTGAGCCGTTTCGCCCCTGCTGCGGTCTCCTCCGCTTCGAGCTTCTTCGCGAGCTTTGAAATAGCGGCGTGGCGGTTCGGTACGACATCGAAGACGGGTGGCGCCTCGACACGTTCGCCGAAGCGCACCACATCGACCATTTCGTAAAAGTCCGTGGGCTTCGCGAAGCCATCTCCACCTGAGCGGCGGCTGCGATTATCCTTCGGAAACCGCATCGCCTCGTGGGGCAGCTCCGTGCCGTCGGGCCCTCGCACTACGTGCGTCTCGACGGATTCGTCAAAGCTAATGTGCTTACGTGCGGGCGCCGGTGTGGCGGAGGAGGAGGAAGGAGATGATGACGCGTCTCCTGCGTCGTGTGCCTGTTTCGCGCTGACACCCACAACTCTGCCGTCCGCGTCGTACTCCGTCTCTCCTCGCTTGCGCTTCCGTGTCGCCGCTGCCACTGCCTCGACTTTGGCCGCCTTGACTTCGCGCGCGCGCTCGGCCTGCATCTGACGTAGTTTACGCTCAAACGCCAAGTTCTCGTCCTCTCGACCCTTTTTCTTCTTGCGCTGCACAAGTTTGGACAGCTCCGCCTCCACTTGTTGCATTCTTTCCGTCACTTGTTGACGACGCTGCTCGGCCTTGCGCTGATGCTTCTTCAGTTTTTTCTTAGCGATGCGCTCCTCTAGTGTCAGGGGACGGTCTTCGCTGTCGGCATCCGCCTCCGCAGGCGCGGCGAGCACAACACGACGGGCGGGTGCGACCTCGTCGATGAGCTCTGCGTTCAAGGAGGCAGCACCGAACGGGTTCTTGTTCTTCTTCTGCTGCTTCTTGGACATCGTCGCGGCAGAGGAGGATACCAACGCCTTCGCTTTGGTCTTGCTGGCACGTGTCTCCTCCAGCGCCGCGTCGTTTTCTTCGTCATCATCGCAGCTCTCCTCCTCGAGCGTTTCCACTTCGACGCGGCGTCTCTTGCTCATCTTCTCCGGTGCGGCAGGGCAGGCGGCGTTTCGAATCTTCGCCTTCTGCGGAGCGATGGCGGAGCCGCTCGCTGTCTCTTCAGCCTCTTCAGAGGAGGAGACGTCCTCCTGTTCGTCCTCTTCTTCCTCCTTGGCTTTTTGCGCCTCGAGCTGCCGCTGGCGACGGGCATCATCGCGGGCCTTCTTTTCCATCAAGTATTGGTACACGCGCCGTTGGCTGTGGGGAATCGTGCTGAGGTCATCACTGCCTGCGGTCGGCGCTTGGTTCGCGAGTTTTGCACGCTTCTGCTCCCGCTGGAACGGGGACAGCTTTGGATTTTTGTTTTTCTTCTTGTTGTGCGACTTGTGCCGCGGGACACGATCACGGCGAGCCATGCGTACGAAAGGAAGGGCGGTACAACAGGCAATTGCGAACGAGGGACGTCTATCAGAATGTGAGATTTTGTTGTTCCGTGTGCCCTTCTCCTTTGTCGTTGATGGGCCTGTGCTCGTGCAAGGCGAGAGAGAGAGAGAGGGAGGGAGAGGGAGAGGGAGAGGACTTCAAGCGGCACCTTTAACTGTTCGTTTTTGATGCCTTGTGCAGTCGTGCGATGCGTGACGGTGAGGGCTTCAACAGAGGAGACTTAATCAAGAGGATCGACAGACATCAGAAGAGCGGCTTCTTGGTATACCCGGCTCACACTTCTCAGGCTTTGTTGTCGACACACATCGGCACGCACGCACGCGCTTGTGCGCAGAGGAAACGCATGCGAAAAGGCGGGTCAGGCACATTCGCGTTACCCTTGTGAGTTCACCTCATCCGTGTACAGAGAACTCATCTGCGGAGGAGGCCGGCATCGGTCAGCGGTTTCCAGTAGGGGTATCGTCGCCTGCCTCTGTACAGAGGGTGTGCCGTTCTTCTTCTTTGTTTCGCGTCTTGGTTGGCGTTGTTATTAGTTGAGACTACTCGGCTTCCTTTCGGTGGGTGAGGCTTTAAAAAAGCAGTCTTGATGCGTTTTTCCTTGAAGGAAACAGCAACGCCAGTTATCCGTGTTACAAGATGGGGAAATAGAAACACACACACACGCGCACACGCAACCACAACCAGGGACAGGGAAGAACAAGAACACAAAACAAAAACAAACCAAAAAGGACGGAGAAGTAGATGCGCGTTGTCCCCACTGTGCTCCTCTCCCCTTTCCTTTTCTCGCTTTCTCACTACTCAACTCACATGGCGTCATCGTTGAGGGCGAGCGCCAGGTCGCTGACTGGGACCTCTTCGTTGGCGTTCAAAAAATCTGTGAAACGGCGTCCTAGCGCGTCGGAGAGCTGCACCGTTACGCGCACGTGGCCGTCAAGCTCAAATTGGTCCAGTAGCTGCTTCGCCTTGAAGAGTGAGGTTGCGTTTTCAAAGACGACGCGGTAGCGCTTCTTTTGCAGCTTCCAGCAATTCACAAAGCCTGGCAAATCGCCGAATTGACGCCGAACGTCTTTGTCTGACCATTGCGTGGCGCTGATGGACGCCACCGCGGTCACCAGATCCTCTTGGCGACCACCGTACTGGTGAAGCGCCTGTGCGCTTACCTCCACAGACTTTTTCACGTCCAGTGGCTTTTTGACCGCCGCTCGATCGCTCGACTTGCCGGCGCTCGCCCCACCGGCCTCCGTGCGCGCGACCTTGCGGGCCGTGTGTGCGTCCTCCCGCTCCTCCACCGCGTCCTCTTCATCCTTGTCGTCGTCTTCTTTGGCCGCTTCGCGTTTGCGCATACGGTGAAGTAAGTTATCGAGCGCAGCGCTCTGCAGTGGCGCACCGACTTCCTTCCCCGTCACACTGAGGCGGAAGCGCGGGGGATGCGTGAAGTACGGATGCGTACTGAGCACCGCTACCATGTCTTCGAGCGACTTGAAGGCGTGCGTACGACCGGATGATGAGGCGGCAGATGCTCCTTGGCGTCCCTCGGTATCCTCAATCAACTCCGCCTGTGTCGCGTCATCCGCTTGGGTGTGATCAGCGGTCTCGGCGGCCTGTGCGGTGGACGGCTTCGTCTTCTTCGACACCGATGACGCCGCAAAGACCGAGGCGACGTCCGCATCCGCGGGCCCGTACACGCACAGTTCGCCAGAGCGGGTCTCTGAACGGCACGTAAGCGTGTACGTGCAGCCGCTGTGCTTCGTCGTCTGGTGCGGTGCTGACGCTGCCAGCGCATCCGCAGCGGGGTCCAGGCAGCAGTAAAAGGGGAGGCTGGACTTGTGGATTTTGGCCAGGTCGTTCTCCACATTGCGGATGACCACCACGTACTTTTCCTCCGGAGCTGCTGTTCTCGCCGCCTTTCCGCGTACGGAACGATCGGCGGCACCACCGCGGGCACCACCGCGGCTTCCTCCGCGACCACGACCACGACCACGACCACGACCCCTAGACGCATGTCCACTCCCGTGCATTTCATTACGGCCAGACCGCGCGTCGGCGGCCCTCTTCTCGGACGCCACCGCCCGAGGTGGTTGAACGTATCGACCCGTAGGCAACATGAGCAAGCAGAACGCGGCTGCCGAAAGTGATAGCGGACGCGTTGGAATCGTTTGGTAACAAACAAACAACCCCCCAAAAAAGATACATAAAATAGGAGAGGAAACAGTGTGAAGCGTGAGAGGCGAGACAAGAAGTGTTGAGGAGAGGGGAAGTGATGCCATGCGTATCCACAAAACAGCGGCGCATCCTGACGGACACGTGCGTGCCGCACGTTTTCATTGTACAGAGTAACTGCCCCCGACATGAGTAGAAATAAGAACACACTCTCTTTGGTCTCGCGGCACGCGTTCTGCGTTTCTTCGCGTCTCTGTCATCAAGTCCACTTCCTTTTCATTGTCACTGGTCGGGAAGCTAGGTGGTATCATGTGTGAGGGAAGGAGGAAGCAAAGAAAAGGGGAAAAACACACAAAAGGACGGACGCGTAGCGCGCATTGCGGTCAGTACACACGCGTTGACCGCACAGGCCCTCTCCCTTTCGCACCTTCGAAAAGTCCAGATTGTTTTTCCCTAACGAGGTAAAAGGATGGTACGAGGGTCACCTCGGCGGTCGCCTCTGTGTCTCTGTGTGTGTGCGTGTGTCGTCGCCGCTGAGCAGTCACAGCTTTTCGTAGCGATATTTGATGCGTGACAGTCCCACTAGCTTTTCGCGCGTGTCTTGCAGCGAGCGAACCATGAGAAAGATACCTGTGTGGAACAGTGGCTGCCACAACACAAGCAGCAGCTCGAGGATGTCGTCCGTGATGCCGAGGAAAAGCTTCGATCTTGGTAGATTCAATTGGCTGTACAGCTCGTTGAGTTGCCGGTGGGAGCGGGACAGCGTACGGATCCAGTACAGCGTCGGCACCATCGCGCAAAGCACCAGGACCAGCTGCACACGCGTGTGCGAGCCCCAGATCGGATCGACCACTGCTTCTTTTATACTTCGCGGACGTCGGCGTGGCGCTGGTGCCGCTCCGCTTGCGCCGGCAGTCAACGGACCGCGGGGGCCGGCACCAAGTTCACGCGCTTCGCTGTTGATTAATGCCTCCTTGTCCACGCGGAACGCCCGGGTGGCGCGCCAGCAGGCTACACCGCCCATCATCAGCAGAAACGCTGCGAACAACATCATGGCGGCGTGCAGGGGCGTGAGTGACGGTGACGTGTCCAGCGCGGTTCGATACGTCATGTACGCCATCAGCTGCTCTTGCTGTTCCGACCGCTGCTGCTGGTACAATTTGTGTATACCAGCGCGCACCGCGTCTTCATCTACCGAGGCAGAAGAGGCACCCGATGCCGATGCTATCGCTTCCGGGGCCGTCGCTCTGTGGCTTTTCTCCTGACGCGCTGCCCAGATGGATTGCAGATCACGCTTCTCCTTTTCGCTCAGCACCTTGAACACGAGCGGCGAGCCGCTGACGAGGAGACCCGCGTACACAAACGAAATGAGGACATGTAAGACGGCGACAACTCTCATAAACTGAAGTGTGCAGCGCAGAGAGTCGGAAAAGTAAGCGATGATCTCTTCCTGCTCGTTTGTGCTGAGCACGTCGTCGTTGTTGATGAGACTATTGATGTGCTTCTTGAGCGACTGTTGTTCGTTGGCATGACGGTAGCGCATGTCGACGATGTGCTATTTTTCTTTGAGGGGGGGGGGGAACAAGAATTTGTATGTCGCACGCAGAGCTGTGATGGTGCGGGTGAACGTGAACAACCGATGCATACACAGACAGACACACAAAACACAAAACACAAACACACATAGGACGAAATATAAATCAGATGGAGACATTCGACAACAAAAGCAGAGGAGTAATTCGTTGACGCATACACCGAACTCGCACGCTTCTCCGCTAGATGGTCGTGGACCAACCTGCAAGCGCCACACTGTCCGATAAGGAAGGCGTGTGTGTGCGTGTGTGTGTGGGAAGGACAGCGCGTGAAAAGAGGTTCGCGACTCCATGACATCGGAACACACGTACCCGTTCATCTCCGCTTCTTCTCTTTTTCCCTCCTGTTCCATGTCACCGATGGTGGCTCACAGGGGCCATATCAGTCCGTTTTCGATTGTAAGTAAAGCGGCGCGTGCAGCAAGAGAGAAATGCAAAAGATGAAGAGAAGAATAAAAATAAGTACCATTGTGCATCGCCAAGCCCACGGGAAGGTCAGATTTAGACCGACGCACGCACACATTATCGTCGGTTGTAAGTCTGCCGGTCTACAAAAGGATTGACGGTAGGCGACGCCACCGTCCCAGACTCGGTCGCTCTCGCTCCCATCTCACCAGCACCAGCGCCGCGTACACGAGTGGGGAACCGCGGCACCACAGATGAGAAGGGGAGCCGGGGGTCACACTCCGTACCTGTCGTACTCGTTGGGCTTTGTATTCTCACAGCTATCGAGCTCAGGGACAGCTCAGGGCTACCACCACCACCACCACGGCCATGGCTGCTCTTGGCGCCGCCGTCGTCCGCTCCCTCCGTCGCGAGTGTTCGCCTGCGCATCGGATGCCGCCAGCGCGCTATCCATTGTCGATGCACACACAGGCGCACACTGTGCGTAAAACGGCGGGCGTGCAGCCACCACCGCGCGTCCACGTTGATCCAACTTGAGTTCGGCGTGGGAACAAGGAAGGGCGCGTACGCGGCATCCGAGTCTTGGTCATGACGCCCATGCTCCTCCCGACGCGCGACGGGTGCGACCACCAAGGCAAACCCGTTTGCGGCCCGGGCATCCGCGTCTGCCCATCGGCACAGCAGAACAAGGAGAACAGCGACGACAGCCAGCACACCGATGCGTGTCAACGCGTGGAGCAGCAGAGGCGGATCAACTGCATCTGTAAGGACGTCGTCCAGACAATCCATGCGTGTCAACTGCGTCACATTTACCATCACGGCTGAGACCCGTGCGGCACTCGGCGATGGCGCCCTCTCGCGATGTGGGGTGACACCAGCGTAGGCGCTCGGGGGCGGTGGGTGGAGCACCATGAGTTCGGACGCCGCCTCACCGCCTGCACTGCGCATCGTGTCTTGATGCCGCACCCAGTCGTCCGTGGCGTCCATGACGGTTCGCATGTGCACCTTGGGCGAATACTGCCGCGGCGATGGTCTTGCTGTGTGCTCTGGCTCCGTCACCGGTGGCGATGTCACCGGAGACAGCCAAAGCGTCGGCGAGAAGAGTCGCCACCACCGCGGTGGACCTGGCTGCCAAGGACGCGGAAGACCCTCGCCCAGTCGACGGTCCGCGCGCACAACGCGACGCATGAGACGATACAAAAACACGGACTCGTACCAGCCTGAGCGGATCACACGATCCAAGTCCCCCGCGTCGTACACAAAGCGCACAGACGGGTTCATGAGAATAACGGGGAGGCGGTGGTGGCGCAGAATGGCCGCGTGCTGCACATCGTGACAGATGAGCTGACACTCCGACGACAGACAGACGTTGTCCACGACACGCGGCGGCGCCTGCATCGGTGCGGTGAGGCAAGAGGTGCCGTTGATCGGCGGCACGGCGTGGCTCATCGCTTGGTACGCTGTGTGCATGGCCCCGTAAGAAGGAACGAAAGCGTGGCGGAAGCGAACGGCAGGCTGCGCGGCGCGGAGCAGAGTACCCCGAGGTTTAAAGCCGGCCACCGGTGTACTGTGTCCCGTCGGCGCACGCGGCGCCTGTGAAAAGGGCGAGTGGATACAGAGTGCTTCCATTGCCGCGCGCGTCTGCGGGGCGTCGCTTTTGCCGTCATCGCCGTCGCCGAGACTCACCGCGCCCACAAGCGTGTGCTGATCGTGGCCGCTCACACGCGCACACGTGTCGCTGGCGGCCAGTAGTGTCGGCACGTCGTCTTCGAAGAACTGACGCACGGATAGGTCCACAGGTGCTGCGGGCGCTTTAGCTCGTGTCGCCGCCTTGGTACACGCCTCGGCCCATTTGACTCGATCAGAAGAAATCCGACGCAGCTGCACACGGAGGAAGTACGCCGAAAGCCAGGTGATGTAGTCCGACTGGTCCGACAGCGGAACCTCCTCGAAACGCCTGCCTGTCGGACCGCGTGCAGACTCACCACGGAGGCTGTTCCCATCCTCGCGAAGACGCTCCATCTCGCCACTGTCCGCGTCTGACGTCGCGTCGTCGGCCTTGTCGTCGTCGGTGTGAGGCTGCGCTGGGAAAAAGAAGCTACCTCGGATGGCAGCCGCGCCATTCCAGCAGCACTTCACCGGCACAGCAAGGCGGCGCGCGTCTTGGATAGTTTCGTCGTCTTGGCGAGGATCGGAGGCGGCTGCGAATATGCGCTCAAACGCGTCCTGCGTGGGCCCGTCGTTTGTGTATGGCATGGTGGAGCGGAACGTGTGCCCCAGACGGTCTCTCGACACCCACGTGTCGTAAAAACTGAAGTAAAAGTCCATGCCACACGCGAGGTCGAAGCCAGGCCACGCCGCTGGCGTCGAGGATGTGGCCGAGGCACGGTCATCACGACCTTCTGTCGCGGGCGCGCTCGCAGAGGCGACGGAGGAGGGCGTCGCGTTTACGTCGACGTTCGCTTCTTCAACGCGGTGCTCGTCTGTGCGCACCACGCCGTCAGACGCTACAGACACGTGACGCATGCCAGGCTCCACTTTGCTTTCCAGAAGCCGCGTCAGGTCTCTTGGTTGGAAATAGATGTCGTTCAAGAACAGCACGACCAGACCGTCCGTGTTAGGGAGCCCAGACGTGTGAGAGCTGCTTTCCCCATCGCCATCTGCGTCAACACCCTCGTCGCTGCCGTCGTCCGTCCTCTCGGTCGTGCGGCTGTGCGGTGCGAAGTTGGGATCGAACAATCGCATCCCCTCGGCGTAAAGTGGCTGCATGGCTTTGTTGCGTACGCACGCCATCCATTCGATACGCTCCACCCCGCTCATCTTGTTGGCCATGCCCAGACACCGGCCGGCGGTCGTCGCGAAGACGACACGCACACCCACGCGGTGCAGCTCGGGGATGAGCAGCTTGTGGATCAGTGTGCCAGTCTGGTCAAGGCGATCCGCTTTGTTTGCGTAGATGGTGACAACCACAGAGTGTGCGAGATCGAAGAAAGGCGCCACCTCGTCCTCCAGCCAGGCCGTGAGCGCAGCGGTGAGGAAAGGGAGGAGTGCCTCGTTGTGGTAGAGGTTCAACGCGATGTAGAAATGCGTCCAAGGGTGCTGTGGTGGACGAACCGCACGCTGCCGCGGCAGGTCAAAGTAACGCACGTCGCGCGACCACGTCTTGTTCACATCCACGGCCCGCACCACGTCCGCGTAGTCCAAAGTCTGATGCGACAGCGGAAACGACGCGTGCGAGGTGTGCTCCCGTGATGACGGAGAAATCCAGCGCGGCTCTCCGTTGTCTCTCGCACGCGCTTCCTCTTCCTGCGTGTCCATTTCAGCACGTACCGCTCGCGGTGTGACGGTGGCACCCGCGCTCACGCCACCCTGCGGGGCGGATGACTCTTGACCGCGTAGGAGAGCCGGGTGCACGCCCGCGGCCCCCGCACGCGCCGCTCGGATCGCCTGGAGGTGCACGTGTGCTCGCTCTTCTTCATCTGGCAGTGCAACGTAGCGTAGTTGCAGCTGCGCCATCGCGTCCTCAGTAAACCAGAAGAGTACACCCTGTTCTGCGATGAGTTGTTGAGAACTTGACATGGGCGTGAAGAATCGCACCGGTGCGGTGTCTTGTTTTTTTGTCTTCTTAATCGGCCACGGACAGTAAGGCACGTCGGCGAGCGCACTGCCATCACCATTCGCGTCCTGTGATCGGGCGGGTGCGGGTGCCGTATCGACCGCGGCGGCGCGCCACGGTCCACGGAGCCAACGACGCCAGGTACGCATCGTGATGTCTTGATCCTGCCAGAGCGCACCGGCGAAGGTGCGAGCGCTGTATTGAAAGCGGATATCATCGACGTAATCCGCGAGGAGCGGCGCTGCAGCCATCGTGTCGTCTCTCGACGACACCGATGAGATCGGCCGCTCAAAGAGGTGATCGTACGGATCCCATTCACTAAAGAAGTAGTCTGGCAGAAACCAGCTGGTGGCGAAGAGGATGTTGGCGGCTCCTACGCACAGTAAAAAGAAAAAGACAACAAAGACGAACACATGACGCGTGCCCCTTCGCATGAGTGCTTTACTACAAACGGAGAGTGAAATAAAATAAAATAAAAGGAACGGATACGGTGGTGCACGGAGTCGTGTAATACGTACGCAACGTGCAGCGTGTGCGTTGAGGGACGGGGGGGGGGACAAGCAGAATAAGAAGGTTGACCGCATGTCGACGAGACCGTGACGTCTGTCATTTCGCAGCGTCCATTCAACCACAGACAACCGGACTCAGCGGCGATGTTTTCTGTTTTGTGACGTTTGTGCCGCGGGAGTTTGTCACGGATACCCCCCCCCCACACACACACACCGATGCACGAGATACCCGTTGTGGGTCCGATCTTCACACCATTTCTTTTCTTTCTCTGTCACAGCTCTCTCAATTTCGTTTTTTCTCCTTCGCCGCGGAGGGCACACTCTTCAGTGCTGGAAGTTACTTCAGGCGCACCAACAAGAGGGTCGCACCGAACAGAATCGTCTATCTAGATGCGAATGGAAAAAAATAATTACCAGCGACAGAATCACACACAAGGAGAGATCGAATGATCGCGCGTTCGGCCGCTGAGACCGTCGCACGCACGTACGCATGCTCGCATTACGAGCACACCAGCGAGGCCGAGAGGGAAGCCTTGAAGTGTTCAATACCACCTGCGTCCGTCAAGATGGTCCCCTCACCGGCCCATCCAGCAGTGCCACTCACAGCCAGAATGCGCGGCGCCAAGAGCACGACCTTGCCTTCCACGGCGTCATCTCCCTGTGCAACCATCGCGTACAACGATGGCGCGTGCTCCGCCCCCGGTACGACGAGCGGCAGCGGGGCCCGCAAAGCAACGCTCGGCATGTCTTCCCAGGTAACGCCGCTGCCAGGCGATGTCTCTGAGAATGGCGAGCCACCGCCCTCACTTCCGCCACTGCCGTGTCGACGTGGTGTACTGTAGAACGGTGATTGGCTACTCTCTGCGCCGCTCTCCAACTGGTACGTCAAGAAGGGCGAGAGGCTGTGTGCAATCCCGTCCGCGCGCGTGCCCATCCGCGCATGATCCTGCTCGGGCACAATAGTGATAAACAGATCCGGTGCGCGTTGGAGAAACGCACGCTGTTCAGCCGAGTAGACGCGACGGACGGCGTCATCGACGCGCGCCAGGATGCGTGCGGAGAGACCGGGCTCCAGAGGGCGTACAGCACTGTTCGTTGAAGCGCCGGCGTCCGCCTCCGCGACTGCGCTGTTGTCGCTGTTGTTGTAATGGTTCATGACAGCGGTGCTGGCTCGCTTACCGGGGCCGGATGCGAGAGGCGTCGGCGTCGGCGTCATCGAGGACGCGTCAGCGGCGTGCGAAAGCCGCTTAATACGATAGAAGGCTTCCACACGCGGCCAGAAGCCACGTCTCTCTGCACACGCGACCGACGCATCCGACGAAGACAGCGCTAGCTGAGTGTGATTCTCTGGGGCCGGCAGCTGCCGGGCAATACTCTCGCCGTCTAGCACAATCCACAGCTGCCCCGCCCGCGCGCCAATGACGGTGGCCACTTGACCTGCCCAGAGTCCGGACTCGAAGCGCAGCCGATCGCCGTGGCCAACCGTAAAGATGTCATCGCAAAGCGATGGGTGAGTGGAGAAGAAGGAAATTTCTGATGCCTGAGTGAAGTATGGGAAGTCACGAAGCACGTCGCCTGGGCGAAGAGCGCCGTCCTGAGCGTCGTGGTGTGCACTGTAGGGACCGCTATGCAGACCGAGGCGGCGAGTAAGGCGACGATACAGTTGAGCCAAGCGTCCTCCCTGTGGGTGACGGCGACGCGCGATAGCGAGGTCGTGCACGTGGCTTGCCGAGAAGGTGATTTCTGGATACGCGCTGTAGGGCAATGTCGCCTGTGTGTGAGCCTCTACCGCGCTTGTCTCCGCCGGTACTTTGGAGGGGTGGATGGGGTGTCGTGTCGTTGGCCGCGCGGGTAGCGCTGTTGAGCGCTGCTTCGTTGTGCTGCGAGCAGAACGCATGCGTCTCTATCTACTTTTTCTTCTTGTCTGTTGCTTAATTCGCTTCCTTGTAGGACTGTGCTGTTCGCAGCCGCAAAGGGACGGCAGTCAGAGGGGAAAAAACAAACAAGAAAAAAAAAGCAGAAGAAGGATGACGATGAAGGGAGAAGTAAACATGCGTTCACGTGGGGGCAGGGATCATTCTGAAGTACTGAGAGACCACAGTGACCCCGTGAGTCGCGTACCGCACCTCTCTCCCCCCCCTCAACGGAAGAGACGCACAGCAGGCTCGACGTACGCCTGGCCTGGATCGAATCACGGCACACGCACGTGCAATGCGCACTCATCACTCATCACGTCAAAGAGCACCTCCGTGGCCCGCGGAAGCTCACCTCATGGGTAAGTAGGTCTGCCCCCACAGCGTAGCCAGCGTCGCTCTTCTCTTTTTTTTCTTTCAAATTGTAAATACAATATTCCTGTGTGCATTGACTCACGTCACTCTCTGTCTTTCCGCGATAATGGGGGCAGCACGAGAGGTGCGGTCGTGAAGTTCTCATGGCTGTTCTTTTTTCGTCGCGAGTGTGGTCGAAAAACGAACCACCACACAGGTGAGGAAGAAGCGGGAAGTAGAGAGCGAGAGCGAGAGCGAGAGCGAGAGAGAGAGCGACACTCACAGGTCCCCAGCACCACGTGTGGACAGCCGAGTAGCATGCGCAGAGGTGCTGTAGTACATATTTACATCGATGTACAAAGCCAAACAACAACAACAACGACGTACAAGAACAACATCGGAAGCCGCCAGAGAAACAGTAAGAGGTGAGTGAGTGAGTGGGACGGGTGAGGGAAGGGGTCGCGGGAGAACACGTACGCGTGTGCGCAGCGTCTCTGATTTCGCTGCTTTGTCTTCCACCTTTTTCCCGTCGCAGCACTACTCGGGATTCACCGAAACCATGGGCGGCGCTTGCTTGTTGGTCTCTAGGAGACGCTCCGCCAGCCACCGCAGTGGATCTGCCGGTTTCGCCTTGGCGAGATCCGTCAAGGCGGGGAGTAGAGCCGTCTTGAGACTCGCCTGCACGTACTCGCGCGACTCCACCGACGTGGGAATATCCTCGCTCAGCATTTGCGGGAAGAGCAGAGAGACGGCCTTCTTCGACGCGGCCGGTGTACGGTTCATCCACAGAGGCGACACCGCTGTGCGAGTGCCGACTTGTCGGATCAGCGCCATGTAGGCTTCGTCTTCAAGAGCGAGACGCGTCACCACGGCCCCAAGCGCGCTGTGGCACTCACGATGCGCGAGCACGAAGACGTACGTTGTGCCAATCAGATCGGAAGTCGCCGGCATGGGGATGCTAACTGCGTTGGCGCTCATCGCTGACGCACTGGGTACAGTGGCCTCGAGGCCAGTCGTTAAGCGGTCGGCAAGCTCAGGATTAAACAAACGGAACTCTTCACGGACGACGATGAAGCCCTCGTCATAAAGTTTGTATTTGATGTACTGAAGCAGGTCCTGGTCCTGCGCGTAGGCGGGGGCCACGACGAGAAGGCACTTACTTACCGTACCAGACAGAGGGAAGGAGGCCATCGTGCGCGCGCGTCACAAGATACGCCTTGTCAGCAACTTTTTGTTTGTTTATTGGTTTGTTTGTTTGTGTGTATACAACGCGTTCAGCACGACTGTCAGGGTCAGCTGATTTATGATGACACAAGGTGTTCGGAAGAGAGGAGAGGACGTGGACGGCGGAGGAGATGAGTAAGCAGCGGGGGCACAGCAAGCAGCACGTCGTTTTGTCCACAGCTGATGGAAATTATAGAGAGAGAGAGAGCATCCCTCTTCTTGTTGTGGTTGGTGCGTGTCAGAGAGAGGGGGGAAGACCAGAAAAGCGAGACGAGGGTGTCTGTGTGCGCACGCGCACTACAGAACCTGTGCGAAGCCCATTCACCACCGAAGATGTGAAGACACGAGTGAGCGACTATCCTCCTCTTGACACACAGCTTCCGTTTTTCTGCCTTTTTTTATTTTCATTTTTTAAAACGGCTGCACTGCGATGCGCGTTATAATCATCATGGAAACGGGAGAGGAACACGAAGAGACAAAGAAACAGTGCGACGTGACAGTCACGCTGCGTATGCGCGTTGTTGCTGCTGGGGGTGTGTGGTACACCACATCAGCAGGGGAAAAAAAAGCCAGAGTCAACCGAGCGTAATGTGTCTTCAGAGTAGGTCATGACCGCAGCGGAAAGAAAAACATAAGACGAAGTTGTATTTGAGACATCAAGAAAACGTAGGGGGAGAATCAACAAGTACATGCTGGTCAGCTCGAACACGCAGTCCACCAGCGCGTATTTCCCGCATTCGCACGGGCGGGGGGGGAGCTAAAGACGGGGTTTTCAAACATACGATTTTCTTTTTCTCGAATTGTTTTCCCCCGGAAATAAATGGTTACATTACATCATAAAGGAGAAACAAAACAAAACAAAGAAAAGGAAGAATCGAGGCCATCGTGACAGAGCAGCGGCGAGTACGTCTTGTTCGCTTTGCGAAGGAGAAGGAGAGTTTAAGAGGCGGAGCAACGCGTCCGTGTGGCACGATAGCCATCGTCGCTGTCCTCTTTCAGAGATGAGCTCTTCCTTTTCATTTGTGTGTGTCCTATTCTTTCCTACGGTGTATTTCCCATGAGGCCAGTGTGTTGACCGTGCCGATACCACGCACCAGAGGGTCGGGACACAGTCACGGACGGGGCCTTGGGTGCTGCAAATGTCATCGTGTGTACGTTGTCAAGCTGAGCAGGCGTGTAGCCAACTTGAGGGGGCCTGGACATTTGGCCATCACTCACCCGCCGCGATGACGGCGCGCCACCCTGCGTCGGCGTCCACACGCCATCCGTGTGATCGAAAAGCGCGCGATAGGCGTCAGGCGTGCCTCCTGCACTTGCCGTATCCCCTAGCCCGCTCAGACGCACAGCGACGCCACTATCGGCGCCGCGCTGAGCAAACACGTCATGGCCCGCCACCGCGCCGCTAACCTGGCCACGCATGTCACTCCCGTGACGCGGAAGGCGGGGGCCCGGCGCACCAGAGAGTGCGGGCATCGGTACTGGCGACCTGTTGGCGCGAGGGACGCTAGGGGTGGAGAGCGGGGGCCGACCGGACCGATCACCCGTGGTGGGGTGGGGCCCCTGTTGGAGTGCGTGTGGCTGTGCGTGACTGGTATCGCTGTGGCTATTCCCCTGGTTGTGCGCGTGCGCCGTGGCCTTGACCAATGTCAGTGGGAGACCCGTGGGCGGTATCAGGGAGCTCCCGGTGCCACTGCCCGTGCGTGAGCTGTGATGACTGCCTGTACCGGCCGCCATGCTGAAGCAGCCCTGAACCAGCGGCGTCGTACGGCCGGCTGTCAACGAGGACGACGATGATGGTGGTTGATGCTGCTGTTGAGGATGTGCTTGTGGCGACGACGTCAGCGCACCCGCGTTGAGCTGAGACGTGCCCACGCCGGAGGTGCTAGCCTCCTCGCCTGGTGCCTGGTGGAACGAGGAGACCGCGTGTGTCTGGGGACCTGGTGACTGTGGCGAGAGGGAGTAGTTGCGGCCCGCAGGCGGGGATAGACGTGCCGGCCCTGCGACGAGCGGTGTCGCACCGGTGCTAGGCGTCATTTGCAAGCTTTGGCTACGGCTGGTTCGCTGTAGCGATGGCAGCACCGTCGCACCAGCGGCGGCTGTGGAGGTCGAGGTCGGGGTGTTGATGTGTGCGGGTGAGTGGCCGTGAGTCGCGCCAAGCCCATCTTTCTGCCGCGCGTGCCGTGAAGATGCTCGCTGTGACCGCTGCTGTTGCTGATTTTGAAGATGGAGCACAAATTCAGACGGTGCGGCAGCGCGTCGAGGGCTGATCTGCCCGACGCTGGTGCGGCTACTCGCGAGAGTATTATGCGACGGCTGTGGTGAGGTCTCTGTCCGTGCGGCAAGGGCCGTAGCGGAGGCCAAACTCGTGTTCGCACTTCCACAGGACTCATCGAGAAGACTCGACCCGCCTTCACCACTTCCACTTCCGCTCACACTTCCACGGCCAACGAGCACCGACGGAAGGTGGGAGTTAGCGCTGTGCGATACGTGGCCCTTGTCACCGTCTGAATCAGTACCCCTCGCCTCCTCGCTTCTGCCAGAGTAGTTATCGGAGCTGCTCTGAAGACCGACAGTCAGCATCGCCGCGGATTCGTCTGTCGGTCGCACACTCCCGCGGTGACCATCGCGTGGCGTCGCGGACGCCGCGTCGAAGCGCAGCGCGCTCGGTGATCGGCACGGCGATAAGCGCGTGACCATCGGTGAGTACCATGACGGTGGCTGCGAGTCGTCATCAGCGTGACTCTCGCCGTAGGGACCACCACCGTTGAACTCGGCGACGCGCCACGTTTTTATGGCGGTGGCGAGTGGAGCGTTCGAACTTGACGGTTTTGAGGCGTTGCTGGAATAGGCCGCCGAGGCTGGTGGCGGCTGTGGCCGCAGCTGCGGAAAGGTGCCCAGACGATGTGAGGCACTGTGGGTGGTGCCGATATGTGCGGCAGCCGTGGACGCCGTCGTTTTCTGGTTGGGCTCACCGGTGTTCCCCCCAACCCCGCCGAGGCTCGTGCTCAGTTCGCGGCAAAAGACAGTACTCAACACGGGTCGTGCGACGTGACTCGTACCCACGGCCGGGGTGCCGACGGGCGGGCTGAAGGTGCCGCTTTCGCCCACGACGGTGCCGAGCCGGTTCTCTGTGTGACTGCTAAGGCCGTTGAACGAGGTACTGGTCGTCGTCGCATTCGTGCGGTTCGACACGGAGAGCGGCACGGCGTGGATGGCGAGGTCGTCTGTGCGGGAGCTGCTCGCCAGCGAGTTCGGATTTCCACCATCACGACAAGACTGATTTCCGCCGGCACGTTGACTCCTAGAGCCACCACCACCACCGAGGGGTGTTCGCGGCGCTATGGAAGCGGCCGTTGTCTCACTCGGCACCACTGGTATGCGCGGCGTTATCGAGTCGAACGCGGGTTCCGCGGTTCGCCCGGCAGCGGTGCCTTTCATCGAGCCTTTGACGCTCATCTTGAGACTCAAACGTTTGCGCCGCGATTGTGCCAAGCCGCGCCGATGAGTCCCCATACCTTTCTGTGACGGGGACGCCTTCTTTGTCGTCCTAGGCGACGCGGCTGATGGCGGCGATGGGAGGTGCCCCGTTTGTATCGCCGACACCGACACGTCGGCTGTCTTGGCCTCATCCTTGGCACACGCGTCCACACCACTCGTTTGCGGACTAGGACCGCTGCAGTTGCCGCTGTGGGTGTTGTTGGGTGTGGGAGGTGCTGCCCCATCGCTCTTCTGCACTGAGCTGCGTGACGCGTCACTTCTGGGACGGCGGTATTGAGGGGTGTACACAGAAAGGTCCGGGCGATGGAGAGCGGGCTTTGAGCCTGCCGCGGTTCCCGTGTGGCTGCTTCGACGTCGATTCTGGGTTCTGCGGGTTGTACGCGGTGAGCTAGATGATGACGCACTCGGAGACGAAGGCTCGACGGGGACGAGCGAAACTGACGCCTTTCCCTCTCGCATAGGCGTGCTCACGAAAGGCGAGGACGGGCCCAGCAGTGTGGGCGTTTGAACAAAGTGGGGACTACTCGCTTTCATCGTACACAGTGCGAGAGGCGGCGGGGCGTCATCGCTTTCTCCGGGTTCGGCGTCCTCGGGCAGCTCGTCACCGTGTTGCGACACATCCGCAGACGTCACCGCGGGTGAGGCGGATGAGTGACCAAGGCCGGCGTCGTTCCTGTTCTTCTCGAACGTACTGCTCGCGCCGTCATCGGGTGCGGCCGCGTCGACTTGACAGAGCTGCTCAGAATCGCACTCGACGGAGGTACACGATGCGTGTGCCTGCGACTGCGGTGTGGGCTGAGCGGACCCATCTTTTCCGCTCTCCGAAGGTCCATTGGACACCGGTGGCGTACGCAGCGACTGACCTTCGCTTTGCCAGTCGGAAAGCGCACCGAATGGATGGCTTTTGTTTGTGATGTCGGCTGACACACCAGCCACTGCCGCGCCGGTCGAAGAGGTACCGGCCCTTCCTACGTGGTCACCGCGCAGGTCCTCGACGCTGTCGCTGGCATCGCGTAACACAGGAAGGTCGGACGGCTCCATGACTGCCGCACGACCAATGTATAGAGGCGAGCGTGTCAAAACAACAACAACAAAAAAAGATGCAAACAAACCAGAAGAACAGGTCAACGAAGAGTAATTCAAGAGGACTGAAAAAAAGGAAAAAAAAAAGGAAAAAAAAAGCAGAATAGACGTCACGCACAAGTGTCTGGTACTTGTGTAACAGGCGACGAATGCAAATTGAAAAAAAAAAGAAAGAAAAAAAAAGAGAAAAAGGGAAAGGAAGGATATACTTGGTATGTACACGGGTGCGGCAAAGGTATGGGAAAGAAAATGGTTCAAGAAAAAAAAAAAAAGCAAGAGAGAAGAAGTGAAGTACCGCAGATGAAGCGAATTAAAGGGCAAAGGGATATGATGTTGACGCTTCTGCTTGTTTGTTTGTTTGTTTGTTTGGTGTTGCCAATAATTCGCTTGTTCTGGGATAGGGACCTTTCCAAACGAACAAACAAAAACGTAAGATGGAAAGCGTAAAAAGGATCAGTAACGAGTGAAAAGAAAAAAAAAAAAGCACACGCACGTCTGTACCCAACACTGAGGCCTTGTGCTGTCTTACTTTGATGTTTTTTTTTTTCTTTCGCTTGCACTTCCTGTTTGTGACAGCGGATACGTGTACACTGTGCCTTGACACTCTTGCTTTTCCTTGAGCACTTCACGTCGTGTGCCTTTGCTCAGTGTTCTTCACACACACCGAGTACCACAGACACGCTGCCGGCGGCCGGACGAAGAATAGGTGCCACAGAGAGATTTCTGTATATCAGTACAGGAACAGTCGAACACCCAAGGTCAACAAGGAAAGGGGAAAAAAAAAAAAATGATCAGGAAGAATAAAGCGCGCAGCGGCGGTGCAGCAAACAGCGCGCACACACACAACACGAAGGATGTTAACGAAGAGTTGGATAGAAATAAGAAAAGAAGAGGAACACCAAAGAAGAGAAGGGACACACACCTCAAGACGTGAAGTGCGGTGGAGTGAGCTACTGAGTCCACAGCTCTGTAGAAGTATGTTTTCGAGCTTGAACCTAATGTGCAACAGGTGTCGAAGGAGAGGGAGAAGGCGAGAGAGAGTGTGTGTGTGTGTGACTGTGGGTGGGTGTAGGGAGGGGGGGGGGGGGGGGGGCGACGTGAGAGTACACGATAATGAGTCGTGAAGAGAAGGCATCGGGGTGGGGAGAGAGAAACAGAGAGGGAACGACCTGTGCGCGGCTGAGCACTAACTGTCCCATTGCCGCCTCTGCTTCCATATGTTTTTTTTTCTTGCTTTTTTTTTTTTTGTGTGTGTATGTGTCAAGAGGAATGAGTGCCGGATGAGACGCGTCAAAAAGGAGGGATGCCGTAACGCGTCACGGCATGCACAATTGAAAGACAGCGTGCTCGACCTCCCATTTGTTGTCTTTTTTTTTTTTTTGAACGGCGCGTGATCAACTTTTTCGTATCTGTTTCACAGCTTTAGTTGCGCTTGCTTGTCACTTTGTGCGATTTCTCAATCAAAAAAGAAATCGAGAAGAGAGGAGAGGAGAGGGGAAAATAAATCAGAATCGAACAAACGTTTATGCCCACGCACCCGCAGACACAAAGCCTCACGTACGCCTCAAGCCGTGCTCGCCTCCTTTACAGCCTGAAAGGGCCACAAGAGACGGAACGAAGTCCGGCAGCACACGTTAGCTCTGCGAGCCGTTGCTTTTTTTTGTTTTTGTTTTTTGCTTTTCCAAAAAAAGAAGATCCAACAACGAGTGGTACGCATCTTTGTCTTCGCGGATCCGTTTTTGGAAGGACTCTTTGTTTCGTGGTGGTGCGGGTACCTGCACACGCTCCGCGTCGAGAGAGCGAGGCGGTGAGACGATGATCTGCGCCAGTAGACACAGAAACACACCAGATGCGCGCACCACGCGCGCTTATTTCTTCCTTGTCGCTTAGAAGGAAAACATGTCGTCAGCCTTGTAGCCGAGCTTCTCGAGGTTCGGCTTCATGGCGTACTGCACCATCGGCGGAGGTCCGCACATGAGGGCCATCGCGGACTTGATGCCCTCGTTCTGCTTCACGGTCTTGTCGCCAAAGTGAGCGGGCACGCACAGGTGATCGCGCAGCATGGCCTCGTCCACGTAGCCCTTGCTGTACGGCCAGTCAGACTGGACGGAGGCGTCGATGGTGTACCAGATGTGGAATTGATCAGGGTTCTCCTTCTGCATCTCGTCGAGCTCCGCGCGCAGAAGAATGTCTTCCTCGCTGCGGTTGCCAAACACGAGGAACACACGCGTCTTGTCGGTGGCGCGGCCCTTGTGGATGGCACGCATAATCTGAAGAATCGGTGTAATCCCGGTGCCGCCCGCGACACAGGCGAACGCGGCGACGTGTCGCGGCACCCACCCCTGCCCCGCCTTCTGGATGGTGAAGTGACCATCTCCCTTGTAGTGGAACTTACCGTGCGGTCCACGCATCTCAATCGTGTCACCCACCTTGAGCTTGTGCATGTGCTGCGAGAGGCGACCTCCACCAGGGAACTTGGGATGTACATTGGCGAAGTACACCTTAATCATGAAGTCGACGTAGCCCTTGTCATCGTCGCTGCTGATCGGCGTGTAGGAGTGCTGGACCAACTCCTTCTTACCCTCAGCGTCTGTGCACGTCGCGCGAATGGCAATGTGCTGACCGATAGGCAGGCCCAGCGTCTGCTGCGAGTCCTCGAGCGCGAAGCGGAAGATGAACGTATCGTGGCTGACCTCGATGCGTTTGGCCAAGACAAACTTCTTGAACTCAGCGGGATTTAGCGCGACGGGCTTGCGTGCGGACATTTTTGTGTAGAGGAACACGCCAACGGCGATCACCACAACAGCGATCAGAATGGGGAGCATGATGTTGTGCGTGTGTGTGTGTGTGTGTGTGTGTAGACTCAAGTACGTGTGTAGCTGTCTTATGTCGTTGTTGTACTTGTCACGGACAAAACGGGGGGGGGAAGCAAGAAAACGGTGTAAATAAGGATAAGACTGATGATGGGGGAAAAAGATATTCTACATCAAGCGGCACCGTGATGCGATGTGTGCGAAAAGAGGGGATAGGTTCCCAGAGAGAGAGAGAAGGATGGGAGATGGCGTGAGGGTCTGCGATGCTCACAAGCTTGTGTCATTGAGAAGGCCGACGGAGAGACGCGCCGCACACATCCCGAACAGTCAAGTCAAAAACGGAAATACGAACAAAAGACAAAAGCAAAAAGAGAAGTGCCTCTTCTGCACCTCCTTCTTGTTTGTTTGTTTTTTGTGTGTTTGCATTCAATGCGCCTCATCGGGCTGTTGTTCGCATTCTTCTTCTCCCGTCACGTGTGCACTGCGAGAGAAGCGGAGCGTTCTGTCGCGGCTCCTCTTGCACCATACGTGATCTTTTTTTTTTTTTTTTTAATTATGCAATCGTTTGTTGGCCATTGAGGATCATACTGTGCCCATTATTATTTTTTTTTTTTTGTGGAAAGAGCATATTGTGTAACATCATCTGAGCACTTCAGTATTCTCATCTTTACATTGTTTCCCGTTACTTATAACGCTCCACCACCGCACGTGAAGATGAAGGACAAAACAAATAATAATTAAAAAAAAAAAAACGCAACGCGGAAGTTTGGTGCAACGCGAACGCCCCCAGTACCGAGTTGAGAGGGGAGGGGAGAGAGAGGAGAGAAGGGAGGTGTGCGCGTGCGTGGAAACAACGAAGGGAAAAAAAGAAAAAGGGCGAATGACCCAGAAAGGAAACAAGCGTACACACACACACACATATAAGAAAAACAGCGAAAAAGTAAAACCGGTGAAACGATACTACCGACCGTGACAATAGAGGAACCCGGGAACAACGGTTGCGGAAAGAAGAGGACCACCTTTTATGTTTACTTTTTGTCGTTGTTGTGTGTCTGTGAGATCGCATTGAGGTTGCTGCCTTCGCTATATATGCGCGGCATTCGCCCTTTGACGCGTCGCCCGGAAGCACGCGTAGTGCACACTTTTCCAGGAGAGCGGGAAAACAAGTGAGACCCACGTGTCTGTGTGTGTCTGTGTGTGTGTGCGTGTGAGTGATTTTTTTTTAACCGTTTTTTTTCCCTCTTTCCGCACCAGACACGTTTGCTTACATCGGGGAAAAATATAAGAGCAAGGTACGACATTTCACACACAGCAGTGCGAGGCACCTTCACTCGGAGCGGTGCTCTCGACACAATCACGATAAGAGATCTCTTTCGGAAGTTGTCACTTTGTTCTCCCCGTCGAGGCGGAAGAACGAACATGTACACATTCTTAACGATACTCATCAACCGCGATTTCCATTCGCAAAGTACAATTAGGTCAAAAGTGGGGAAAAAAAGGAAGGAAGGAACACTGTGGAAGAAGCAAGGTGCGAGAGAAACGATCGTGAACGGGGTCACCACACCTGTACATGTGCGCATTGGGCGGATGTGCGAAGAGAGCGAACACGCAACAAACATACAGCCAAAAAAAAAAAAAAAAAGAAAAGAAAATGACGCGGAGAGAGTACGCACGCACCCAGTGTATTGGTGTAGTGTGTCCATGCACTACCCGCAACAGCAACGCGAAGAGTAACAGCAACAGAAGAGAAACAGACAATCAAAGACACACCGAGCACCCACCTACACACAAAATAATAAAACCGCATCACACATTGAGTCACGCATTGGTGCACAGCATGCGCAGTGTTCGTTTACTCTCTCTTCGCTGCTGCTACTACCACTGCTGTCATTTTGTTTCTCTCTCTCTCACACAACTATCTTCTCGCATGCGCTTAAAAGTCAATACTGTCCGGGAACAGTTCGCTAATGGCCTTGTCCACCGAAGAGCGGCGCTGGGAGGACGCGTGTGCGGAGAGCTGCGTGACGCTCGTCCTTGTCGAGCCTTGCTGAGTCGTGCCACCCGTCAAGGGTAGGAATGGCACGCTCTGACGTGCCCACTGAAGTCCATCGGAGGGACTCATGCTCAGACTCGCCTTGGCCCGATCATTCCTGTAAGCTGGGCTGCTGTTATCGGGGTGCGTGTCGGTTGGGCTTTTACGACGCAAGTGGTCAAAGCGAGCAGTGAGCTCGCGCAGTGCACTCGGCATTTCCTTCCGGACGCGCGGGGCCACGGGCTTTCGGTCGGCCTTCTCATGCGAGCTAGGGGCGGCGACACCGGCCAAGTCGGCAGTGCCTGTGGCGTCGATCAGGCTGCCCGATCGAAGAGGGGGCGTACGCGGTGAGCGGTGCAGCGCCAGGGCTGACGACATCAGCGCAGTGTCCAAGCCAGCGCCCGACGTGCGACCCACCAGGGCCTCCGTCTGTGCGATGAACGCGGCGGCGGCGGCGTCGTCTTCTAGAGTGGAGGCCCGGTGCCCCGATGTGGCGTGACTGCCTGAAGCGCCCAAGCTGCGTGCGCCCACTGTGCGGCGTGCCTCGAACGGTGCCGCTGCAGTGTCATCGGCAACAGAGCCGCTCACGCTCGATGGGAGTGCGAAAGAGGCGGCCGTGTGCGTGCGCGGCTCGGAGGCGGGCTCATCGATCGTCGTCGTCTTTTTCTTCCGCGGTGGCGATGCCGGTTTCCTCTTCGGGCTGACAAGTTCAGCGTCGTTCTGTGCCGGATGGAAGATGCGCGGCACCCACTCGTTGTGGTCTTCCGCGGGCCGTCCCTTGTCGTCCACGTCGTTGTAGAGAACGGCGCCCTGCTGCACCGTGCGTTTCGGCTTCTTCGACTGCGCGCTGCCTGATGAAACACTTTGCGAGCTGTCGAGACCCGTAGAGGCCGATTCTTCGGCCTCTTCTTCAATCTTCATCTTCTTGGCGTGTGCAACGAGCAGGCGGTAGTAATCGCCCGCTTCCTCAGTCGTGCGCGTCGTGGCGGCAGCCTTCGTAACCAGCTGCCGACCATTGATCACCAGCTCTTCCTCGGCGATGTCATCAAAGAGTGTGCCGCCAAGAAGGTTGATGAGATCAGCAGGCTCGCTGCTGTGTGCGTCGGCGCCATCACGTGTGGGGAACACACGATCATCTGCAGAAGTGGCTAAAACTGGCGAGGCCTGCGTGCTTGTCATGCGCGAACCGACCAGAGTCTGTCGAGTCATGGCCCCACCTGCGCCGCCTAGACTTCCGTTGGCACTGGCCGCGATGCTGCGGCGGAAGCCCGCTCGGCTGAGAGGTTCGGCGGCGACTTCAGACATGCTGGTGCCGCGGGGATCGTCAAGGCCGTCGAGTGTACCAGACTCGCGGACCGCCGTGCGCAACCGCTGACCAAGCACGGCCCGGTAGTCCTCGCAGAGCTGCTCGCGCTCCGTCGCAGTCATGAGGCCCCATGCGGTGCTGAAGTCGGCCGGTACGATACCGTAGTCTTTTTGGACGTCTGGGTGGACATGGCGCTGCACAAAGAGCGAGTGGGTGCCTAGTAGTAGGCAGCAGAAGTAGTTCGGGATGATAATCACGTTGTCGCAGGTGAAGGACGAGGGCAGACGATTCATCGCGCGATCGCAGGCACTCGGCGACACAAGCGGATCCGTCTCGGCGAACACAATCTGCAGAAACTCCGTCTTGGGCAGAGCAGGCAGCAGCGAGCGGCCGGTGATGAAGCGCAGCAGTTCGCGCTTCTCACTCGCGGTGAGGTCTTCGTCCATGCAGCGGACGGTCGCCTTGCTCAGTGCGCTGTGGTAGCTCGTGCGGTAGCTGCACATGTCGAAGAAGAACAGGAACTGCTCGCGGAAGGAGAAGTTCGCGCCGACAGAGTCGATGCGGCCACAGAGTACGGTGCGAATGGTACGCGCGCAGCACTGGGTGAGAAGGGAGGCGCTGGCCAGCGAGGTGGACTGCAGGCCGCGCAGCACCTCCGACCAGAAGAGGCGGCTGAGAAGCACGTCACTCTGCACATTCCAACACAGCTCGTTCGCAATGGCACGCACGACACGACGCAGCGCGTTGGTACGGCGCTGTCTCACCGAGCCTGAACGCACATCACTATTCATCGTGCCGGCAAGCGCGTGCCGCTCCAACTCGTCCTCCTCCTCCTGCCAGGTGCGTAAACCAAAGATCTCGACAATGCTTTCTTCCGATTGACCCAGTGAGGCCTCCAACACGTGCGAGATCCAGCGGTCGCCGAGCAGGGATAAATCCGCCGGACGCAGTGGTAGGTTTTCGACAGGGGTGTTGTACTTGATACTGCGGGCGAGAATGCGGAACGCCAGCGGGGCGAGCGGCGCCTGAAACACGACCTCGTTCGCCAGTGTGTTGCCAATGAGCCAGCCAATCGTGAAGGGAATGTTCGCGTTGCGACTGGCATCCGCTTCGAGGTCGTACTGTGGGTTGGTCCAGGCGTACGTGGTGTCTTCGGCGACCCGGAACGGCGGCCGTGTCCGTCGGTGGTGCGTCAAGCTGCAGACGCGGTGCGTGGACCAGTCCCACGCTTCACTGCCCGCGGAGGCGTTGAGGACAAGGTACTGCTCCTCATCGTTCGGTACCGCGGCGACGCTTCCGTCATCGAAAAGAGAGGCCCGGCGTGGTGAGTGGGGCGCGGACGTGGGAGCGGAGCCGGGCGGCGCGGGCTTGTAGCGCGACACGACGGCCAAGACCGTAAAACGCTGCTCGGCGACCGCGAGTGACGTGGAGACATTCGAGAGGGCCGACGCCGCATGTGAGCCGCGAGCTTTGACTACATCACGCCAGCTCATCTTCTTTTTGATGGTTTCGTTTGTGGTCGCGTCGTGGGTGGCTGTTGTTTCCCTCGTCTTGACCCTTTCATCGTCCTCGTCGGTCAGCTCCGACGAGAAAAGAGAGCGACGACGCTGACGCTCCTGAATCGCGTCGTTGAGCGGGGCACTCAGCGGCAGTTCATCGTTGTTGGGGGCGACAAGCGAGACGGGGGCCACACCACAAGAACACCACCAGTCGCCATCGTCGTCATCGTCGTAACTGCTCTCACCACTCGCCGTACCGCCCGCAGCCGTCGCCACCCCGGCACTGCCGCCTGTCCTGCTAACCAACGTCCCGTTACAACCACCGGCGCCCTTCCCGTTCTCACGTCGACTCTTACGCAGTGCCACCTGCGCGACGAGCTCATCGCCACGGCGGACGGGCGTCACGGGCGCGCGCAGCCAGCGAAGTGCAATGACAAGATGGCGCTTGTACGGCGCGAGCCCCGGAATGGTGTCGAGCTCCTCCGCCGTCGCAGGGCGAGGCTCTGCCACGTGGCGCAGCACATTGAGCGGCGGCAGGTGCTCAGAGACGGCTTCGGTGGCGCACAGTTCGTAGAACTCGCGACAGACGCCGTGGCCAAGGCTGACCTCGAGACCTCGATCGTGGGAGGCGAAGGTCGGCCGCACCACGGTGCTCGGTACGCTCTGCGGGGCAGTCTTCGTGTCGTGCGGGCTGCCGCGTGGCGGGCTCGTTTTCGCACGGTTCGCACTTCCTCCGGATTGCTGTGTGTGCGTCTTGTCGTCTTCCGCGTCCATTTGCTGTTGCTCCGTCTTCTCCTTCTCCCTCTCCTGGTACTTCTGGAGACAGATCGAGGCGGACATAAGCACGCGCTCACGCATCACCGGCAGCAACTCCACGGCGCGCAGCTCGCACAGCATCGCGTGCACGTGGAGAAGAGCGCGTTTGCTCGGCGTGTCCAGTGCGTAGAGCGGAAAGAGATGAATCCACTCACGTATGTCCGTCGGGCACTTCTCGTACGGCAGCACGCCGCAGAACTGAAACATAACGCGCCACGAGGCAGCACACGCGCGCGCAGTCCCGACGGAGGCGTCATCCGTCCCGTTGGTCACGTCAAGGCCCATGAGCTTGCTCAACATGCCCAGTCGGCTAAGCGCGCTGATGCGCAGTGCCGCCTCCAAGGCGACGTCGTCCGTGCCATCCGTCGCGCTGCGCGTCGACGCCACACCGCGAGAGTCGCCCGTCGCCGCGAAGGTGCGAGAGCTGAGCATGGAAGTGCTGGTCGACGAGAAGGACGACTCAGTCGGCGAAGGGCGTCGTGCGCTGGACGCGGACGCGCTGCCTGTCAAGCTCTCCAACAGCACCGCCGTGCCACGACGATCATCGGCGCTGATCGAGCCGATGCCACCAGCGAAGAGGTAGATGAGCTTCACTATCGTTGACACGGCGATTGTCACCACGGGGGCCTTTTCACGCACTGACGCATTTAGTGCGCTGAGAATGAACACGTTGGGGTACTGTCGGCGGATCTTCTCGAGGTCCGCGGAGCAAGAGGTCTCGTACACGCGACAGCAGTTCTCGACAAAGGCTTCCATACCGTCGACGGAGACGGGAATACCATCACTGTCGAGTGGAGTGGCGTGGGGCAGCTCCTGGTTCGTGGTCTGCGCATCAAGCCGACGTATGTCACCGAGACGCTTCGCACACGCCAACATCATGAAGAGCGAATAGGACGAAAGAATGTTCGACGCGTAGTTGGACAAGAGTCCGATGTGCAGGAGGAGCACTTCCGCTGAGCAGTAGGCGCACACGTCGTGCTGCTGCAGCATGCGCGCGCGATCATCCATCGAGAGAAAGAACTCCGTGTCTTCACGCTGGGCGGCGCTGCACGACGCGTACGGGGCGACGACCGGTTCCAGCGGTGAGAGATAGCCCTCGCTGAACATGGAGCTCAATGACAGAGGCAGCGCATCCACCATTCGCTTCAGATAAAAGTTGGAGAACGGAGCGGTGTGCGTGGCGACTTTTTTGATGCCCTGCAGATCAAACGTGGCGGACGCCGTGGAGCTGGCGGGGTTCACATTCAACGCAGACTCCAACAAGTAGAACTCAAGCACAGAAGACGGCGACATAACACGCAGTTTTTTCGTCAGCTCGGGCATCTGCTTGCGTACGATGCGGAAAAAGAAGTGCAGCGCCTCGTCGTTTCCGGTGATGGCGTGCAGATCGTCAATTGTGAGTCGCGCCTCACCATCGTTGCCAAGACTCGCTTGGTTCTTGTGTGCATGGCCGTCGGGCAGATGACGCTCAATGGGGCTCGCAGCACTGACGCAGGACCCCTCGCCACGGCTACCGCGCCAGGCACAACTCGCACCTGACGTGGACTCGAGTGATTGGGTCATTTGGTCGGCAATGCGGAAAGACATGACCTTCTTCTGCAGGTCGAGCCACTCAGGGATGGTGCCACGCTGCTGCGAGGTGCTCCGTGCCGCAGCCACAGCCGCACCTGCCACACTCGCGCCGCCCTGAGGCGTAGAGCGTGAGCTCAGACCGTAAACGGAGCTGGGCGGTGAGAAGAGCTCCAGTATCGCACTCGTCTGCTCACGCTGACTGAAAGCGGTGTTGTGTGAGCTACCACGTGGAGACGTGGGCCCGGTTCCTCGACCCACCTCAGCGAGGCCCGCGCCCTGATCAAAGATTGGTGTCGGCGATGCGAGGGCCCCAGCGGTGTTCTTCTCGCCATCGCCCGACTTTTGGTGCATGAGGACGTGCGATAGACTCGCCAGCGTCGTAGCGATGATGCAATACTTGTCGATCGAGACGAAGCCACTCGCCACACAGTCGAGCTCGCCCAGCTTCATGCCCAGCTCTGTGCGCAAAACACTCAGCGGCGTGTCATCGAATGCAGCCACCCCTGACGCACCGAGGACCCTCGACGAGAAAGGGTGCGACGCATGCGGCCCTTGCATCGCGTTCTGCTTCACCGGGGCTGCGGCGTTTTCCCCCTGCAGGGACAGCACGCGGTCAGGCGCCGGCGGCTGGGGATTGAGGAGACGCTGATGCGACGTGAACAAGGGCAGCGCGGGAACAGTCATGTGGCTCGCGGCACCCGAGACGTCGCTCTCGCCGTAGGACCTGGCGACACCAAGCGCAGGAAGTGGTGGGCATGAAGAAGCCATGTGGTGCATTGTATGTGGCGTGGGGAGGTCGGGCGGCAGAGGCACAGACGCACTCTGCAACTGCGCATGCAGCAGCTGCTGCTGCCGTGCGGTGTTCATCGACATAGAGCGTCCAGGCGGCGGTGCTGGGGTCTCCGTGAGCAGCTTCGCACCGGACGCTGGCGCACGTGATGATGTGCCGTGACCGCGTGTGTGCTGCGCACCTTGACCTTGCCCCATCGGATTCAATGGTGTTGAGTAGGTTAAAAAAAAAAACGGGGAAGAGAGCAAAAGAAAATGAGGAGGTACCTACCCACACGACGTATTTTTTTTTTTTTGTGCTCGCTCTCTTCTGTTAAGATTCAACGCTCTGTACGTCTCTTTCACGCTGTGACGCGGATGGTCTCTTCGTGGAGGTAAACACACACACGCAAGGCAAACAAAAGCGAAAAGCCTTCCACAAGAGGAGAGATGTAAAGAAAGAGAGTTTGGCGTTTAAGAAAAAAAAAAAAAAAGAAAAAAGAAAATAAAAACAAGTGCGGCAAAGGTAGCGCGCAGCTGCTAAAGCTCCAATAGTAGTCAAATAGCGAAAAAAAAGCAAAGTTTTGGAGGCGACAAATGAATGCTACCCAGTGGCCAACACCTCACAGACGATCTCAATTTGTCCAGAAACGAGAAGAGATTGACAAGACACGCACCTGAACTAGCGCGAGATGCTACAACACCAAGTACAAAAAAGCGTGTACTTCTCTTGTTGCGACGCAACTATGTGCCGTCTTTTTCTCGTTCACTTCTTTCGTTGTGCTGTTGATGCCGTGATATCAGCGGTGCGGGGAACCCACCTCCACGTGTCGCGAAGGTAAAAAGACGGATTAAACCCGCACAATGAGCTCGATACGGATCTTTCCTCAAAGGTATAGTCCAAAGATCTTTGTAGAGGTATGGCTTGTTTGTTCGGATACCACTTCGTGTTTTCTTTTCGTTCTATCAAGAGTTTTTGCGCACAGATCACTATAGTCTGTAAATGCTCTGTTTTTGTTTTTGTTTTAATTGGGTCGTTTTGTAGGCGGAGGTCACTGTTCAGGATTGATGGACCTGAGTGACTTGTCTTTAATTTGTGCTTGTGCGTGCGCGTGTATGATCTGGATGGGCAGCAAAGCTGAAGGGACGGAAAGGGAGCGGCAAAGGTGTGGAGAGGAGACCATGAATAACAACGGCGGATGCACAGCGAACATGAAGGAATACGAGCGCCTTTTTATATGCGTAGACGGTGGAGCCGAGCAGGGCGTGAGAAGCGGGTCCCATCGACATCTGTCAACACGTGTGATTCGCGTTCCCACACATACGGGGACATGCCTGACTGGACGCGAGCGTGTCCCATACACACCTCGCATCACACCAAGCGCCGTGCTCTGCGAAAGACCCACGAGTCCAACAGGAGCAACGTGAGATGTTCGCGTCTTTTTTTTCCTCTTTTTTTTCCTTGACAACTAGTCACAGTAGTTGTTGATATTGTTTTTATTTTCGCTGTGAAGTGAGAAAAATTAAAGAGAAGGAAAGCATCCGCCTCTAAGCCTGTACGTACGCAATCACCAGAGGCAGGCGTTGGGGTGCGACCTTGTCAAGAGGACAACAAAAACTGGTGAGCGTGAGTCAACTCGCAGTCTGAGAGAAAAACAAAAAAAAAAACAAAAAAAAAGTGGGAGCGGCGAAAGTTGACGAAGAGGAGACAGGCCTGTCGGCGCCACAACGTCGTGCAGCTGTGCACATAGCCACTGCTCCTTCATTGGCAGAATAAAGGAGAGTGATGCACAGGACGGAGATACCTCGGCCGCAACTCTGACATCAAGCACAAGTCACGAAATGAAACACGTGGCATGCGCACGCAGAATGGGCGAGACATGAGCGGCTCTCGATTGGCGACGATCTCTCGAGGAAAGAGAAAAGGGGGAAAAAAAGCATATGTGTAACGACCACCATGACGCTTCCCTATCCTCATCAATCAGCAGAGGACTATCAAAAACAAAACAAAAAAAAAGCACAGCAAGACGAGTGCATGGAAACGAGAAGTATAGTGACATCAATATGTGTGAAGCAAATCAAAGTGGAAAAATAACCAAAGGACGAACACGGTTCGTCATCCGTCTACATGTCGTCAGTCCGCAGAAGAGAGAATTGAACGCGACGAAAAATCTGCGCAGCACCAAGTTGGAAAGGGAGGCGACGCTGAAGCAGTGTGCATCACAAAGATCCACTCGAGGCATAGCGAAGAGACATACACATCAGGAGCTGGCATGGTGACGAGAACAAGTGATAACCAGGCACAGTGCGTGGGGTTGCTTTTCTTCTTTTTTTTTTCTCTTTCCCTTCTCTTTGATTGTGTGTATGTCTGTGTGTATGTCTGTGTGTATGGCTACTTCAGTTCGCGCCAAGACACAACACTTCACGAATTACGCGTGAATTGCAGTGTAGCATAAGAGGACTCTTGGCGATGGGGCTCGTCATGAAGCCCTTCGCCAGCCACACCCAGAGCTCCTTTGTCTGATCACCGTAGCCGTTCTTGCGCACAGAGCTCCAGGCGAGGTCGTTGGCCAGGTAGAGCGTGATGTACTCCTCGCGTGAGGGCAGCTGACACAGAAGATGCGGGATGTCATCGAGTGCCAGCACCCTAGGGTTCGATCCCGACGGCTCTGCGTGTTGACCCAAAGGGAAGGATGCGGAGATGTTCGCTGCACTGGCGCCCACCTGGGAACCCGAGCGATCAGAGAAGACGCTGCCAGAGGCGTTCTGCCGTTCAATCGCGCTTAGGTACACTTGAATCGAAGACTTCCAGCGGCGATGCGGACGCGAGCTCGGCATCATCGCGTTGGCACTACTACTCGAGTCCGTCGTCGCTGTCACGTTGCTGGCTCCGCCTGCCTCACCCGAGAACTGCTGTCGGCGGAACGCCTTGCTAGCGCCGCTTGTTGGCGAGCCTGCTGCGGACGGGGTCCCCGCCTTGGGAGAGGCCGGTGGACGCGGCATGTCGTGCCCGGACGCTGCTAAAAATTGTCTGTCCTCCTCCCGCTCCTGCGCGAGGTCCTTAAAAACAGGAAAGACCAGGTTGGCGGGGTCCGCGAGCCCCTTCGCGTGCAGGAAGTTGTAGTACTCAAGGTCCGTCATGGACATCACCTCGTACGCGGAGTTCAGCAGAAACGCGGGTGAGAGCAGATTACCCTCGCACGGCTCCAGCCACGTGAAGCTGCGAAAGCTGTAGTCGCCGCTCTGGACAGCTTTTTTGAATAAGGAGAAGGCCAGCGGCGCGAGGGGGATGGAGAAGTACACGGCGTTGGCGATCGTATTGGCGAGCAGCACGCCGGCGGCGAAAAAGACACGCTGGAGTTCTTTTTCGGTGCGGCAGAAAGCACTGAAGGTACCGCTCGCCACACTTACCATGCTACCCGCCAGGCTCGATCGGCGCGAGTCGCTTGGCGTCAGAGTGTCCGAGTCATCACCGATGGTGGCGAGCATGAGCTGAGGGTTTGACCAGCAGGCATCATTACCCTCGCCGAGCTGCGCGAAGGGGCTCATGAAGGAGCGTTCGTGACCGATGGTGATGATACGCAGCGGTTCGGTTAACGGTGCGGTTGTGCATGACACGACCACCGCGAGATCTTCTGGCAGCTCGCCATGGCTTTCGTTCCTGATGCGCGCCCGTTCGGACAAGGGCAACACCTGCTTCAGTGGGTGCACACTGCGTACCTGCCAGCGCATTCCGTACCGACGCGAATGAATGGTGCTCTCCACGCCAAGAAGCGGGCCCATGCCGTCCTCGCCGAAATTCCCGCTGCTATTGTTCGACGACCCGAAAAGCGAAAAGAGAGAGCCCTCCTCGCCGCCATCCAGCTTGTTGTTCGCCAGCTCGCCGACTTCCTCGCCTGTACATGAAGGTGCGTCAATGCTCACAATCGACTGCGAGCGGGTCGGAATGTGACCTAGCGAGGACTCGCGATGCCGGAAGTAGACACCGGAGGTGCTCTCGCGCACACGCTCCACCATGACGAACAAGTAGTCGCCTTCGCGAACCGTCACACGCGGCTCATTGTCCTTCCATTGAATAATGAGAATAGCCTCGCTGGGCATCAGGGTCGACACGCGACGCAACAAGAACGAGGCGATGTCCTTGCGGCCCTGCCTGAACGCGTCTTCACTCGGAAAGAACTGCGTCTTCACGCTGGGTGTGAGCTCCATCATTTTATGTCGGCGCACCGTCGCCTCGTTCGCGCAGCGCAGGTACAACTGGCTTTGGAGCGAGACACACGTGTACACATCAATGTCCAGTCCTGAATCCATCAGCGTGCTGCACTCGCCCTCCGACGAGTCTGGATCATCGTCGCCGGCGCCGCCCGCACTCTTGCCGGCAGACGCGCTGTCCGTATTTTGACTTTTACGCGTTGTGGCGCTGTCGCCAACCGCCGCGTACCCGTCGCAGCCGTAGTCGTACCCGATGCTGTTGTCCCGTGAGCGGGCATCACCTTGCTCATCGCTGCCGATCAGCGACAGACGCTTTTCGAGCAGCGAGTGCTTCTCCGCAGCACGGCGCTGGCGCCTGGTGGCTTTGGAGGCCTCCTCCTCCTCCAAGTTTTCTTCATCTTCGCAGCCGACGGAGAAGACGGGCTTGAACAGATAGCTGGACACGCCTTTACGGTCGAACTTTTTGCTCGAGGTGAGGCGCTTCGCGAACGACAGCAGAACCATATCTTTCTGCAGCGGCATAGGCATGGGCCGGATAGGCGTGTACTGCGTCATGTAGAGATACATGAGAATGCGCTTCCCCTCCGTGTTGACTGCGTGGAGAGGGAAGATGTTCAACCACTCCGTGTACTTGTTCGGGCAGTACTTGCCGCTCGGCAGCGCGCCCACAGCCATGAAGAGCTCGCGCATCACCACGGTGCACTCCTCTGCCTCCACAAAGGTCAGCGGACGGCCTTGGCGTTCTTGAATGAGCAGACCGCGGCTCGTCATCATGGGCATGCTCAACATGGAGCCTAACCAACAAATACGGTTCAACACGGGCACCTCCAGCGCGCGACTCAGGGTGACGTCGTCGGTGCAGTGACGCGCACCCATGGGCACACGTCGATCGTCGGCTTCAATCGAGCGTTGTCCGCCGCCGATGAGAAACATAAGCTTGAGCGCGACGTTCGTCAAGGAGCGCGTCGCGTCAATTTCTTGGTCGGTGTGCAGCGGGTGCTGGTCGAGGAGGGCGAAAAGCTCGGGGAAGGATTTGCGCAGTTTTTGGATTTTGGCCTCGTTGTCGGTGCGGAAGCGCTGAAGCACGAGATGCACGAATGTGGCGAGACTCATCTCCTCCGTCGTCGTCCACCTCTTCCACTCGCTGATGTTGTCACCGGGAACACCGAGGTAGGGGCGCACATGGGCCTTGTCTGCGCCGATGATCGTCTCCAGTGCGACCCCGCGATCAGCCGCGTCCTGGCGCAGCTCCCGGAAGCGCTGGCGCGACTTGATTACCTCAGCGAGGTTGAAGAGCGCATCGAGCACCATCGACGAGGAAGCTGTGGTGATTATCATGGCGAGGTTCCGCATCGCCGTGAAGAGCTCCGCGCCATTCTCAATCTTCACCCGCGTTGTCTTGTTCTCGAGCCTTTCAAGCTTCTTGAACGTCTGCAGGAAAAAGTACTCCTCGTAATTCTTGGCCGTTGCGGCGAGAGTGATGTCATCGGAGGAGGCCATGTCTTGTCCCGTCTCCGTGGCACTCTGCGGCACGCCCTGCAAGAGGCGCGCTCTGTTCTGCATAGAAACGAAGAAGGACAACTTATTGAGGTCGCCGACGCGCATCTCTTCGTAGGCCAGGCGCGGGTCGTTGATGGGGACGTGCAGGAGAAGGTAGTCCTGAAAAAAGGAGTTGATGACCTCGGGCGGAATGCGCTTGGCGATGAGGGTGTAGCAGTCGAAGCTCGTTGCCACCGTCGTGCGGAGTCGCGTCACGTAGAGGCCGTCGCTGGCCTGCGCGAAGCTACTCGCCAACGAGGACACCGTCGAGTCTGTCTGGAAGAGCAGACTCGCTGCCGTGGCGCTCTTGTCCGTTCCTGTGGCACCGGCGGCGGCGACCGTCGCACGAGGGCTACGTGATCGCGTGCGGCTGGGATCATCAGACAGGCCGTTGTCCGCGCCGTTGCTCACATTCTCACGCGATGCGGTATCGTCGGTATGCTTGTACGTCCGCAGAAGGTTCTGGAGCGAGTAGCGATGATTCAACGCCTCGGCTTCCGCCGCCGCCCCACTCGCGCGCATCAGGCGCTCGCGAAGTTGATCGGTGAACTCACGGCGCTGTCGAATCAAATGTCGCACTTGCTGCTTGTTCGGTTTGACAGGCCACGCCGTTTCGGTGCAGTTCCGCGTGCTGCGCCAGCGATCGCGACCGAGTACGGCGAGCATCGGCGTGTCAAGGTACCAGCGATCACGCATGTCGTTGAGGAGGAATTGGGAGATGCACAAGCCGATGGACTGGTAGTCGGAGACGCGCAGGAAGCCGCTGACAATGACCTCCAGGTCCCCTTGTTTCGGACTGAAAATACTTTGGAAGAGCTCCTTGGCCTCCGCAACGGAGAGCTTCGGACGGGCCAACAGCGCGGGTGGGGCGATCTGTCCGTATGCGGACTCTGCTGCACTTCCAACCGTTGACTGCGCTTGCGCGGTGCCCGTAGACGACGAAGAGCGCCCCTTCTTGGACACGCTCGTGCGCGGCGCAGCCGCGGCGCCTGCCTGTGGCGACGGCGGTGCCACCAACGAGACACGGCTCTTGACATCAGACGCTCGCGACGCTTGAGTGCGGGCAGTGGGGTTGGCAGCGGCCTGTATGTCCTTCGACCCCACCTCCGTGGCTTTTGTCTCTCGCGTCCCTTTGACCACTTTGGGTGAGAGGAGGGGATTGACAGTGCGGCTGGGAGTCACCGCATCGTCGGCGCGCACCGTACTTGGGGACGGCACAGCTCGGCGGGAATACGCCTGACGGTCCGCCGCAGTCGATGTTTGATTTCCCATTGCGTCGAGTTGACACACGACAAGAAGGAGATGCCAAGCGAGAACAAGAAAAAACAACAACGAAAAAACGGAAGAAGAAAGGAACAAGTCACTGATTGACGTTGATGGGAGACGGTTGCCTAGAGCCGCTCTGTGACACTCTCACACTTCTTTACTCTTGTGCCTGCGTGCAGTTGGTGGACTGTACCGTCTCAAAGAAAAGAAGAAGGAAAAGAAAAGAAGAGAAGGACTGCCTTAACCTCCGACAATTTGAAGATATACGTGTGTAATGTTTCAACGGATGCACGGCACGTCTTTCCGCTCTCTGACCGGGGAGAAGAGAAGAAAAAAAAAAAAAGAGAAAAAGATGACGGACAGGAGAGAAGTGAGAACCGCACACACACACACACAGAGAGAGAAAACTGTGCACGAAACCAATAGGATAAATCAAGAATTGAGTGACCGCTCGTATCCAGTTAAGGAGTCCAGCTCGACAATTCACAGGGATGAGAAACGAAGCTGAGCGAAATAACGAGAAAAAAGAAGATAAGCCACGAAAAGCGCTCCAATGAGTCTTGAACTCTACAATGGTGGCCTTCTTTTGTGCGAAGGTGGGGTTTTCGAAACAACTCTGGGCGGGGTAAAACGAAAAACAAAAACAAATGGAAGTATTGATGCCCTGCGACGCAGTCCGTATCACCGACACTGATCGATTCACTGGTGGGCTTTGTTACTAAATGTGCCTTTTCGATGCACGAGAAACTTTTTTTTTTTTTTTGGGTGCGTCTTGGGGAATGCTGAAGAGGAAGAAAGAACGGAAATCAGCGCGTGCACACTCGAGGACGCTCACGGGCAAAGATTTGATGCGCGTGACACGAATAGAGGTCAGAAAACAAGTAAAAAAAAGAAGAAGAAACCGTCAACAATGGACACGCGTCGAACGGATCAAGAATGAAATCTGTCTCCGCGCGCGCGAATGGACAATCCACAACACAGAGCACACGAAAAAAGGAGAAATAACACTGTTCGTCAAAATGTGTGGGCTAGTAACATGTAAAGAGCACATAACGTGGGATCATAGACGCGAGCCCGAGAGAGAGAGAGAGATAAGGGGGGGGGGGAGCGTGATGATTAAGAATGGGCATCGCAGATGCAGCACAAGAAGTTTGACGCTGTGAAGAGTGAACGAAAGCGTGTGCGTGCGAGAGCGCCAGGTGTGACGATGAAGTCAACGCCCGAGTCTGGCCTGGAGCTCAAGACAGCATCGCTGATGTTTTTTCTTTGTTCGACCTCCACCGCTTTCCGTCTTCTTCGCGTGAGTAGGCACCAGGCCACCGCGAAGATGCGGGGGTGGCGACTGTCCAGACGGAGTCGCGTGTACACAACGACACGTCACCTATCCGACGCAGTTACTACCGTTTTGTGTGAACGTACCCTCGAATAGTGGACTCTGGTTTTTTTTTTTTGCTGTTGTTGTTGCTTGAATGCGGAAAAGCTGGTTGATAATAGAAGTGCCAAGCAACGTAGGGGAGGGAAGCACAAAGAAAACGGACAAAGGGAAAAGCAAAGACGGAAAAAGGAACAGAGAACAGAGAGATCGTCGCGCTCGACGCTCAAGAGTATGTAGCGAGCGTGAGGACAGAGACAGGTAATGGAAGGCGCAAGCAGCTATGATGCTTTTTTTTTTAAATTCTTTCCCCTCTGCCAGGCCACACACACACACACACACAACCGCGTTCTTCAAATGACGCATCATTCTCGTTCGTCTGCCGGTGTGTTCGTGTATGTGTGTATGTGTCAAGTATGGTTCTCAGATCAACCGATTCCGCCTTTCTGCATCGTTCTCTCCTGTCTCTCTTCGACGACCTCGTCTCTTCCATCTCACGTTTTCTGCGACCTTGTCACGTGCTTCTCAAGCTCCTTTTCTTTTGTCACTCTTTCCTAGCATTGCCGTGCGCACGCGTCGGATTGAACGTCTTCGTATCCCCTTTTTGTTTTGTTTGTGCTCATTTTTTTTACAAGTAAAAGCGGGAGAAGGTCGACTTGTCTTTACGATACTGGACGTTCTCCTTGCCTTTGACAAAGTCTGCCTGACACACGCGCATGCGACGATCACGCAGCGCGAGCAGGCCCGCCTCGGTACAGATAGCCTTGATGTCTGCACCGCTCATTTCATCTTTGGCGTGAATGAACTCGGAAATGTCCACGTCTTCCGCCAGAGACATGCGGCTGGTGTGGATCTCAAAAATCATCTTTTTTGTCTTTTCATCTGGGAAAGGGAACTCAATCTTGCGATCGATACGACCGGGGCGAATGAGGGCGGGATCGAGTGTGTCGATACGGTTGGTCGCCATGATAACCTTGACATCATTGCTGCTATCGAAGCCATCGAGTTGCGTCAGCAGCTCGAGCATCGTACGCTGGACCTCTTTCGTACCGCTGCTATCGGAGTCGTACCGCTTGGTGCCAATCGCGTCAATTTCATCGATGAAGACAATCGCGGGAGCGTTCTCTTCCGCCACGCGGAAAAGCTCGCGCACGAGCTTGGGGCCCTCACCGGCGTACTTCTGAATCAACTCGGAGCCGACCACGCGGAGAAACGTGGCACTTGTCTGGTTCGCGACAGCCTTGGCGAGGAGCGTTTTGCCCGTGCCGGGCACACCGTAGAGGATGACGCCCTTTGGTGGCTTGATACCAATCTCATCGTACAGCTCCGGGTGGGACAGAGGGAACTCCACCGCCTCCTTCATCTCCTGGATCTGCTGCTCAAGCCCGCCAATGTCCGCGTACGTGTCGGTGGGCGCCTTGTCCACTTTCATAACACTCACGAGTGGGTCCACGTCGTCCTGCAGTACACCCACGATGCTGTGCTGGCGCTCGTGCAGCAGGACCGAGCAGCCGAGCTCGAGCTGTTCCTTGTCCACGAAGGACATCAGCGGGACGTAGTACTCCGCGCCGCTGATGGAGACAATGCAGTGGCTGTCGTCAATCGCCTCCTCCAGCGTGCCAACATCGAGAGGCGTGCCGCGGAGGTCTTCGACCTTCTTCAGCTCGGCTTCGTAGTGGGATAAGCCGCCTTCCTCCAGGTTCGACTGCGCGTCACGCTGCGCGCTGATACTCTTGATGAACTCCTCTTCGAGCAGCAGAAAGTCTTTGCACCGCTCTAGGCGGTATTGACGCAGCAGGCACGCACGGCCGGGCATCACGCGCGGCATACGCGCACTCATATCCGGCCCCTTCTTCTTCTTCTTCTTGCCGATCTCTGGCGCGACAGGGGGCTCCCATTTCTCTGGCGGTGGCTTCGGCCCACCCGCGCGTCCTTGATTCTGACCCATGTCCTGTTCTTCACGAAATCTGCACGATAGAGCTGGCGGACAAGGCGGGGGAAAAAAAAAACTAACAACAACAAAAATAAAGTGGAAAAAGGAAGAAGTGTGTCTTCTCGCCGATGCTCTGTACACGCCGAGACTACCAGTTTGCGTAGGTGTTTCTCCTCGCGTTGAGAAAAACACACACGATATGAAGTGGGCATGGGCGGAGGTATGAACGGAATGAAGAGATGCACGTGTGTGTGTGTGTGAGTGTGTGTGTGAGTGTGTGATGTGTTGGGTGGGGCTGTCCATCACAACCGTTGTGACTGAACGCACAGGGCACAAAGGTAAAGAGGGCGAGAAGGCAAGAAGCCCACGTGCGAAAAACGCAGACGCGTACACAAGCACACGAGCACGCGTGTCCATCGCCATTTCCCGTGCTCGCCTCAGCAAACCGGAAGTCATGTAACACACACAGTGCCTCTTGTGTTGGCGTATTCATCTCCTCGCTTTTTTTCTTTTTTTCTTTGCTGTAAGTTTCTTGGATTTGATCTTTGTGATCTTTTAACGAACGTCAGGGAGCGCGTTGACATGAAGTGCGTCAAGGCCAAGAGCGGGACACACTTGCGTCGCGTGCGACATCGAGCGTGGCCATCCACGACTGACGAACCACAACCGATCAACGAAAGGCGAACAAAAAAAAAAAAAGAGAGACGGCGAAGACGTGAATCAGAGCCCGTAGTCACGGACATTCGCCTGCTCATCTGTTCTCTTTTGCACCATTGACGACGCACGCCACCCTTGCGGTCCACAAAAAGGGAAAGAAGGGGAAATCAATCGCCAACAACAACAGCGACGGTGAGAAAAAAAAAAAAAGAAGTGTAATCGACAGCGCAGAGCTGTCATCTTAAGATGATGGTCAAAACAACAACAACAACGAAAAGGAGGTTCAGAGTTATTTAGCTGTTACTGGAAAAACCTGATTCTTTCTTGTGCAGGTGATAGCTCAGCTGCATTAAAAGACGAGGAAGAGAGAACAGAAACCAATCGGGAGAAGAGAGAGAGAGACAGAGTCGATCATCGACATGCATGCCTCATGCCTTCTGTTTCGCCGTCACTCACAACAACGAGATAGTTGTCGTGTGTTTTCTCCGCACTTCTAACCATTTTTTTTTTTCGTGTTTGCTTTCATTTAACGCGGAAGAGGGAAAAAAGAAGAAATAAAACAACCGAGACAGTTTAGGAGAATGAGAGGTGAGCGCAAAGAGCACTTTGTAAACCTTCTTCCGCGCCCTTCTCACTCTCTCACTCACTCACTCACTCACTCCGAATCGCCTCGTGTACCTGGACCATGTTTACTTGCTGGGGGCAGGCGGGAACGCAACGGTGGGCTCGCCTGGACGGCACTTACGGCGCGCCGCAGCGTGTGCGCTGAACTCCTCGTCGGTGTGGCGACGAATCTCAACCCTTCCGACCGCGGAAAGCGCACTAATGTTTGCCGTAATGCTGGACAGCATCTCAAAGTCGTTGATGACGGGCACCGTGGACATGGCCTGCTCGCCGTACTTCTCCACGTTGGCGCGCACAAAGTTGAGAAAAGCCATCGTGTCAGGAATGATATCCTTTACCAGCCATTCCGGGCGGTTGTTCAGCACCTGCTTCGTCAGGTCTGCTGGGAAGCTGCTGCTGTTCTCACGGTAGGTGCGCTGGAGGAGCTCGAGGGCCTTGAGCTGCCACGGCGCGAATTGCTCAACGGTGTAGACGACAACCGTATCGATGGGGCCGCGCTTCTTGGCGTTCTTGGACACCTGCGAGCGAATCTCCTTCACCACATCGGTCATGACGCGGTTCGCGACGACCAGGGAGTAGTCCAGCGGCGCGCTCGGCGTCGGGAAGGACTGATCGACCACGCTGCCCTCGCGCTGAAGCACCTGCTGCCACATGTGCTCAGCGAAGTGAGGTGCGAGCGGGGCGAGGAGAAGCGTCAGGATTTCGTAGTAGCGAAGCTGCAGTTCGGCGTGCACCTGGGAATCACCGCAGTTCAGACGGTACTGGCTGTATTCGTTGGTCAGCTCGTGGAAGGCGGTGGCGAGGGCCAAGCGGAACTGCATCGTCGCGTACGCTTTCTCTGTGCGGAGGATAATATCGTTCAGGATATTGTTGAAGATGCGATCGAACTCGGTCCATGCATCGGTGCGCGCGTCGCTGCGCGCGAGCTGCTCCTTGGACTGCTCTAGCAGGGTCGTCAGCTTCAGCACGAAGCCGGCTGCCGTTTCGCGGACAAAGTTCGCGTCGTCAAGGCTGTCACCGGCATCGGCGCACGCGAGACGGGTCGGATCAGCACCGTACGTGTCGAGAGCCTCGCGCACGGTGATGAAATTGCCGACGGACTTGGACATCTTCTCACCATCGACGAGAATCTGACCGTTGCAGTAAATGGAGCGCGGCCACTGACTGCGATCCTGCGGCCACATGGCAGCGTGGTTGTACAGGAACATGGTCAGGTGATTCTGGATGAGGTCCTTGCCGGAGCAGCGCAGATCGACCGGGTACCAGTACGTGAACTCATTGCGCATCATCTCCAGCGACGCCAGCGACATGCCGGCGGCAGAGGCGACCGCGGCGGCGTCGCCCGTGCCGTGGTAGATGTAGTCAAACACGTCATCGGTGAACATCTCCGGCTTTAGGCCGTACGCGTTGTCCGCGCAGCCACGGAAAGAGAAGGTGCCGTCCGCAGAAGTGTGCAGGAAGACGGCGATCGTGTAGTACGCCATGTAGATGGTGGAGTCGGACAGGCTGTCAATAATCATGGTGTGGCTCGCGTCGTTGGGCAGCTTGGTGCCCAGGCCGAAGGTACGGCTGCAGGGCCAGTCAGCAAGCCAGTTGAGGACCTCCACAAAGGCGTTGCGCACGGGGGGCGTGTAGAGGCTCAAGTCCTTGTTCACGTGATCGAGCACCATCTCCTTCCACTCGGCTTTGCCGTAGGACAAGTACCACTGCTCGCAGAACGCCACGACGCACTCGTCACCGGAGCGGCTCATGACTTGACGCACAGGCTCGAAATAGCTAATGCACTGGTCGTTGGCTTCCATCACCTCGTGGGTCTTCACCTTGGCCTCCATCACCTTCATGCCCTTGAAGGGGCCGATGAGCATCGTACCCTCGTAGAAGCCCTTCTGGTAGCACACCTTCTTCGCCTCCTCGAGCAGCTCCGTGTCCTTGGGGCCGGCGATCTTGAGTTTTTCGCACATGTACTGCGCACCCGTGTCACCGAGCTCAGGAATGTGAATTGTGTTGACGATGGGGAACGGCACCACCCACTCGTCCTTCACGCCAAGCTTCGCCCGGTACGCGGGTTTCGACATGAGTTGCATGAAGTTGATGTAGTCATCGGGGGAATCGCACGGCACGGACATCACGACGCCTGTACCCTTGTTCTCAATGACGGTTTCCATAGGCAGAGTGTAAATGGACTCGTACGGCGCGAAGGGCGCCGAGAGGGGCAGGCCCACCATGAGGGCGCCATCGACCTCGAACAGCGGCGTCGGGTCGGCGCCGGTCTTGCCGCTCACGACGAAGTCCTGGTAGGCCATGTTGCGCGCGGCCCGCGTCGTCATGACGTACACCTCCTCCTTGCCGGCCTTGTTCAGGACTGTGTAGGCACGGTAGCGAATGCTGGGTCCGACCCAGCAGTTGGTCTGGCCGTACACCGTCTCGGGACGGAGTGTGGCGCCGGGTAAGATGACATCGCGGTCTCCGATGAGGTCCTTGTGTGCGGCGAACGCCTCCTGCTCGAGCGGGTTCTGCACCTTGAGCTTCACGACGGTGTACTCCTGAGGCAGGACGCCCTCGCCCGAGGCGCGATCGTGATCAGCGCACGGCTGCCCATCCCAGGGGGAATAGACGCAGTGACGCTTGCCGAAGCGCAGAAGCTCAGAGTTGTAGAGCTTGCGGAACTGCCATTGCACAAAGCGGTCGAAGTACGGGTTGCGATCGGTCGTAATGAAGGAGCGACGGAAGTCAATGTGGCAGCCGAGACCGCGCAGATCGCGCACGGCCAGCGGTGGGAAGTACGACAGCCAGTAGTCCGGGTCGGAGAACTTGGGAATCTCGTCATCGGGGATGCCCATGGCTTGCATAATCTTCCACTGGGGCAGCGCCGGCCCCTGCTTGCCGCGCTTGCTGCGGTGCTTGGTCACGTCCTCACCGCCCTTCTTCTTCTCCTCTGCGTCCTTCCTCTTCTGTTCGAAAACCTCATCGGGGAAGACAGGCGGGCAGCCGTAGAGCTGCATCTCCTTCTGGATCTTCTGCGCACACGCGGCGATGGGGGTGCCCGTGACGTGGAAGCCAAAGGGCCAGAGCGAACGGCGACCCTTCATACGCTGGAAACGAGACGCGAACTCAGCCTTGGTCAGCGAGAAACCGTGACCGAGGTGGAGCATACCGTTCATGTAAGGGAAGGGAAACGTCGTCATGAACTTTGGCGGACGCGGCTCGCCCGCCGCCGGTGCATTCCACTCATGGAGCTTCTTCGACTCCCACGCCCGCTGCGCCTCCTTCTCAATGGCGACGAGCGTGTCACGACGAGCTGTGGACATTTTTTTTTTCTTCTGTCAGCGGAAGATTCAACCAGTGAGGGAGAATGAAAAAAGAAAAAAACGGAAGATCGTGTGGCGGATTGCTGTGTGCGTTCACCTAGGCTGGAAACAACACCAAGAACGGAGCTTATGAACAACGGATAACCGACTACAAAATAAAAATAAAAAAATGGAATCAGTAACAGAGAGAGAGAACGAGGCACAAGTACCAGTGATGGGGATGAAGCGATTGAGTGAAGGCGAGAAAGAGTCGATGGCGTACGAAGAACACGTGTTTCTGCCCTCTTTTTGTTTGTTTGTTGTATGGGAAGTACTGTCGTGAGTAACAAGGACAAACGTCACCGCTGATCAGCAGGGCACGTCTGTGAGAGGTTCTCCGCACCCGTGCGTCAAGCGCCGTCGCCGCTGTCTGATCGATTCCACGCGGATGCCGGCGTGATATCGTCACGCGTGTGTGCGCAAGGAAAATGCGGTCCGTGGAACAGCAACCACTCAGCATGACTCTGGTAGGCTCTTCCACGGCTCCGCCTTCACGCTTGCAAAGGGGGGGGGGGGGAGGGGGATGACAGAGTCGTCACGTCCGCGCCACGCCGCTCGTGCGAGCGTTTGCTTGACTCTTTTTTTTCTGTGTTGATTGCTTTTTTTTTTTTTTTCGTGCTTGTCCATCGAAGACTTGAAGAGAGCTCAATGAAATACGCAACAGGCTCACCAGACTAGTTTACATTGGTTGGAAAGGGGAGAGTATCGAAGGAAGGAGACGGTCGATCACGCGGAGGAGGTCTGTCACACATAGACACATGCGGGCAAACGGGACACAAACAAGGCGTCACATCCTCCACCGCCACACTCTACCCATCTCCCTGCAACACGCGTGCGAACACACACACACACACATACGCATACTATCCGTGGCGCACAACTGTTGGAGGTCACTCAAAAGCCCGCGCACGATCACGCAGTGCCGGATTCATGCCTTCAGGAAGGCGTGAGTCGATGTAGCGTTGATACTCTGCGTCCTCGATTTCCTGGTGTGCCTGCTGTTGACGCCGCTCCTCCCGCTCTTGCTCTATCCGTCGGCGCTCATTCTCACGTTTTTGTTCGGCCTGCATCCTTTGAATGGCCTTGACGCGCTCCACCTCCGCGCGCCGCTTGGCCAAATCGGCTTCTTCCTCGGCGCGTACCTTTTCTGGGTATGTGCGCATCTCGGCTAGATAGGCGCGCTCTTCCTCTTCGCTCAGAAAACCATGTGCGGACGCGGCAGCCGGACGATGGCTATTGATGACGTCCTCACCAAAATCGCGACGCGCCTGGTATTCCTTGGTGGCCCGGACACGCACGTCGTCGCCCGCGGCCATGCGAGCGAGAAAGCTCGTGCCCTTCTCCTCGAAGCGGTCCTGCGTACGGTGTGTGGGGTTTGGCTCAGCCACCTCTGCCTCGTAGCGCGCGATGGCGCCTTGCTTGCGAGCTTCGAATTCGGCTAACTTCTGTTGCTGCTTCGCCATCACCGACTGCTTCAGCTGCTCGACACGCCTCTCCTCCTCCAAGCGTAGCGCTTCCGTCTGCGCGTCCTCGGCTATGCGCTCCCGCAGTCGGTCAGCCTTGGTGGCCGCCCTGCGCGACTGGGACTTGTTATACATACCCGTCTCGCGCTCCAGCTGGCGACGCAGTGCCTCTTCCTCGGCGTTCTCTTGCGCTTCCTCAGCGGCTTGTGCCGCCCAGTACGCGCGGTCTTCCTTCTCTTCTCCCCGCTGCGCACGACGCTCTTGAATTTGAAAAAGCACCATCTCTAGGTTGGCGTTCTTCTCCTCAACGTTGCGCTGCCGCATCTCTGCGCGCTTCTGCTGTTCCTCCGCGGTTTCGCCCCAGGCTTTCATTTGGAGCTCCAGCTTCTCGCGACGCGCGTCTTCTTCCTCGAGCGCTTTGAGGTACGCCTTGTACGCGATCTGTTCCTCCCTGCCCTTGAGAGCTTCATCGAGGAGCATCACGCTGTTGACATTCCGGCCTCGCGGGTCGTCCTTGAGCGCGCGTAGGTTCCTCGCGGCGATTGCGTTTTTACGCTCCTCCTCTTCCTGCTGCGCGTACAGGGCGTCGAGGGCGGCCTTGCGGGCCTCCGCCTCCTCGGCCTCTCGCTGTTTCTTCGCCAGGAACTGTGCCTGCCGCGCTTGGATGGTGTCTGTCCAGTTGGCGGTGCGGGCGTCACTAAGAGCCTTACGGCGCGCGTCCTCTTGTTGGCGTTGGGTCAGGGCGCTGGCTTCCTCGGACTCGTTGGCAATGCGGCGAATCCAGGCGAGCTCACGATCGCTCATCACACCGACGCGGGACATGTTCACGCCGGCGGCGACCGCATTCGCATTTCCCACACGACGCAAAGGATCTTTACGCGCGCGTGTGCTGACACCCAGCTGGGCGTGTTTTGTCGCCTTCGGGGGCATAGCGGGTCTGTCGCGCTTCCTTTTCCTGTCCTGTTCCCTTTTGCTGTGTGTCCGCGGTGAGGAGACGAATGGCGAACGCGATGCAGTCCGATAAAAAAATGATTTGGGAGCTGTTGGTCTGTCCCTCCTCAATGTCAACACGGGTAGTTGAAGACTGCACGATAGGAGATGGGCGACAGGGGGGGGGGGAGGAGCGGTGGATCTGAAAACGTTTTGCTTTGCACCTTCACAGAACTGAGGATCTTGTGGTTGAGGAAACAGACAGCGAGAGAGAGAGAGAGATAGTAGTGTGTGAAAAAGAGAGCGGCCGAAGAAACCGGTGAGAATGGTCGCTTTGTGCATTTCATGTGCCGTCTGATTTGTGTCAACGACAGACACGACGCGAGGTCTTCACGACATTCGTCTGCGCGTTTGCCTGTCAGGATCTCGATGCGGCGACACGTATCGACCGTTCTCCTTCGACCTGTTCTCTCCATCTTTTTTTTTGTTTTTGTTCCGTCGGGGAATGACAGGGGGAGGGAGAGAGCCACACAGGCAGAGACGGCACGAGAACCCTCACTCTCCGCGTATTATCCAATGGCAGGATGCGTCAACATCCCTAACCAAAGCCAGACACACACACACACGTTTGTATATATTTTTCTTTTTACGCGCTCATGGCGTCGCAGCGTCACAAGAACGCGGAAAACAGTAAGAGAGCAGCAACAAATTTTACCGTGAGGGAACACATTTATCGTGGTCAGGATGACAGCGAAAGGCACAAAGCGGGAACGGTGCACCGAGACAGAGAGCGTGGGTAGGACAAAGACATCGCACGTGTGTGAGCCAGTGTGCGAAGCGCGTCGGCTGCGACGGACTCGGTTCGGTTTCACGGCACACGGCGAGCGATACCGCGTCCGCGGCGTGCTGCCCATGCCAATGCGCACTGACACGCCTCCGCCGCGTTGTCTGTGTGGCTATGAAGCCCGACTAGTTCATCTCCTCCTCAGCCCTCACGAGAACACTGGTGTCTGCCGGGTTGAACTTGAGAAGCAAATCTATCATGTCGACGTGTGTCAGCATCATGCGGCGGCAGCAGAACCGGTCTAGGTGAAAGGTATCCAGGGCCTCCTCCTCGGAGACACCCTCCGCGATCATGTCCAGGTACAGCAGGTACTTGTCCGCAAGTACATTGCCACACGTGAAGCAGCGTACGGGAATAATCATTGTCAAGACGAGGACACAGAAAAAAAAAAAAAACTATCAGCACGCTTTGTGTACAGACGCGAAACGTATTTGAGACGGTGGCAATGGAGACGGCGAGAGAAGAAAGGTGATGGGAGGGAGGTGCAGCCACTTGTGCGGTGGCGTGCGTGTGTGTGTTCGCTGCGTTGTGCACGCGCCTGTGAGTACGTGTGGAAGCGCACCCGCATCGTCGGCAGACAGAGCCGATGGTGTGGAGCAGCTCGGGGTGGTACGTTGCGAACAAACTTCTTGTCTTCCGTTCGCCACTACCGGAGAGGGGGCCCCTCTTCCAGACGCGTCTGTCCGCTTGACGACCGTGTGATTTGCGCGCACACGCTCTGTGCTTTGTTAGTATTCCTGATTTCATTATTATGTGTGTGCGAGTGGGTGGGTGCCAGGCGCGCTCACGTACATGACCTTTCCTCACACATCGTCCGTGGATTCGTGCAGTGTCTGCGCGCTACACAGACTTCATGTGCTGCGCCATGAAGGGAACGACGTGATCAAGGAAGCCAGTGGGGTTCTCGTAGTGCACAAAGTGGCCAACGTCCGGCACTTCCACCTGCACGGCGTTTGGGAACAAGGTCGCGATCTCTGCGCGAGGTCCCGGCTCATTGTACGGTGACTTGCTGCCGAATACGAACATCACCGGCAGCGTGCAGGGGTGCGGCTTCAGCCCGGCCTTCTCCGCTGAGCGATACCAATCCATGATGGACGGCTGGAAGCTGCCGTAGTCGCGCGCCAACACACACAGATTGCACTTCCAGCGTGGTGATGTGGTACTGTCTTTTTTGTCGAAGGCCAAGTTAGTCGCGACGAAATCACGCATACTCTTCTCTGAAATCCCCACGCGCTTCAGTTCCGTCTGTGCGTCATCGAAGCTGTGGATGTTCTCCAGCTTCACGTGCGTCATTTTCTCGACGATCATCTGCGTATTATCGCCGCCTTGGCGCGTTTTTCGCAGCGCGACACCCGGTGTGATGTCCACCACGACAGCCGCACTGATACGACCCACTGCTGGAGCCGCGCTCTCCGTCACGTGCGCGCCCGCCTGGCGCAGCGCGAAGAGGCGGTCTCGTATTGGCACCGTCGGGGCGACGGCGATGTCCTCGTTCACCGTGCGCATGGACTGACAACACGCCACACGGCGATCCTCCGCCCAATCCCCAAATGGTAGCGCCTGATGTGAAAAGCTCGAGGCCGCCGTGACACCTTCTTGGGTCATTTCAGCAGCCGATAACAGGCTGTCCTCGTTGAAGCGGCGGAGCAGCATGCCCATCAGCGCAAGACCGCCCATACTGTGGCCAATGAAAATACTGTTCCGACCAACTGCGCGATCAGGCTGGGCACTGATCTCGGGCTTTTCGAGACGCATGCGTTGTTGACCGCGCAGCACGACGCCTTCAAGGTCGGAGGCGAGCGCTGCACACGACTGATTCTCGTGATGAGCGCTGTTGCCGTGGTTACGCATGTCCAAACAGTAGACAGCGTTGAGCATCGGTGCAAGGGTCTTGTCGCGCGCCATGCGACTGGCCGGTGTGTTCCAGTTGTTCGCATTCCCAAGCAGTCCATGTGCGATGTAGATGTTGCTGCCCGCCTGCGGGCTGACCTTTGCGGGTTTGTGCACCTTCTCAGCGAGGCGGATGGCGTACGGCGCGGTGGAGGAGCGCATGGCTGACCGACACGCCGGGAGATGTGGAAACACACACACAAAGGGGGGGGAAACGAAGCAAGCGAAAACGATGATGAGCAGAATCAAGTAAACTCCTCTACGCGGAGCTCATACGTGTGTGCGTGTGTATGTGTGGCGAGAGAGAGAGAGAGTATCTATCCTGTGTCTTCGGTTCCGGAGGAGGTCGGAGTGGAGAAACCTGGGAAAGACAAAAGACCGTTCACGAGGCATCTATTTTTGGCGTCTGTGCGTGTCTGTACGTATCTGTCAATGGTGTCCTGTTGCGATGGCCAGAGTGACAGAACGGTGGCAGCGACATTTATTTTCGGTGTTTGGATGCGGAGTGTGACCTGATGTATACAAGCAGCGGTGCTGTTGGTTTTGTGTGTGTGTGTTCACCTGTGTGCTTTCGTCGACGCGTAAATGCTAGAGAGCAGCCAGTAAGACATAGCAAGGCGGCTTCTCATTGAGAGCAACGTGTGTGTGTGTGTGTTATTATTTTACATCAGCGCTATCGCCAAGACTTGCGGGCGTGAGTGACAAGCAAACCACTTGACGCGATCAGCACAAAAATAAAGTGAAGCGCACCAGCATGGCGAGGTGCGTGGAGACGCCAACACCGCGACCGGGTCGAGCAAGAGCACACCTTCACCTGCCACCACTGGAATCTCTCTCACACACATTCAGAGTATCTCACGACCACAACTTGGCATTATGTTCGCCTGACACGGTGTTGATGAACTCGACGTAGTCTATTTTCCCCGTGTGATGAGGATCCACCATGTCGACAAGCCTCTGCGCCTCACCCTTGGACATCGTCTCAGAGCCGTACGTACACAGTGCGTGCACGAGGACGTCTGTCTTGACGAAGCCGCTGTCGCCTGTTTCGAAGAGCTGAAAAGCGGACCGGAGCTGGGACGGTGTGTAGTCAGACTCCACTCGGCGCGCCATGAGCGCGGCGAACTGTTCGAATGTAATTGCACGGGCAGCCGGCGATGCGCCACCAGGCGCGGAACCGAGAAGCCCACTCTCGGCCGGCGTGGTGCGCGCGTCGTCGAAGATGGCCTCGAGCTCTTCCTCGGTTGGCTTCAGACGCAGATCATGCATCAGGTTACGCATGTCTGTTATGGTCAGTGTATCGCTCTGCCTATCGGTGCGCGCGAGGTCGAAAATTTCACGCAGCTCCTGCCGCTCCTCTTCCGTGAGCCGTGCGGCTGGCGACGGAGACGGCGCGTCACCACCGGCAACGCTAGTCTTGGCCTTGCTGCGACCAGCGTCCACTGTGCGCGAGGTCATTCTCTAAAGATATGTACGTTTCTGTGTTGAGTGATGTGTGCGATACGTCAGTCGATGTCAACTATGTCGGGTGGGTAAGACGAATGACCCGAGAGAGTGAGAGAGTGAGAGAGAGAATGGGGAAGGGGCAGAATGTGCTGCAGCAATTATAATCGACTTCAAAAAAAAAAAAAGGGCGAAGGGGAGCGGCGTGCAGAACCTGATAGATCCGAGGGCGGCACAAATCATGCATTTTCTTTTCCTTATTGTTCGACTCTTTTACTTTTGGCTCACTCTTCTTTCGCAGTGAGTATTACCTAATAACGTGTTTCTGTAAAGATCTGTGCGTGCGGCACACACACACACAGAGACAGAAAAATGAACCGCAACAACAACGCGAATGAGACCAAGGGCAAGCGTAAGAACGAGTAACGCCGCTCCCAGCGACTCGCGCGGATCGTCGGTTCCCGCGAAGACGCGGCGCTCGTCACAGATCTTTTTTCATGGCAGCAGCCATGTGGCCGAGGCGTGCCAGCCATCCCATGTACTCCTCTTGCTCCATAAAGAACAGCATTTGATTGACGTACTCGACGAGCACCGAGTTGATACCAAGCTCACTGACGGCGTATTGCATCAACGCCTCCTGGAACTCTTTGGAGAGCTCCGAGACATAGGGACCTTGATAGCACATGCGACGCGCGACGCTGCCCACGTAGCCGGGCTCCCGCAACAGCAGCGCGTCGGCACCGTAGCTGTGAGGCGCGGAGCTGCTGGTCAGTGTCGCGCGTGCTGTCTGCTGCGCCGGCGTCAACCCAGCCTGAAGCGGCTGTCGATGGGTCGTCGGCTCGTCCAGAGAGGAGGCTGTTCCCAGCACCGCACCAGTCTCTCCGCTGGAGGAAGAGGTAGGGACGGCCGCCGACCTGGCACGACGCGCGTGACGTCGCTGCACGAGCGCAGCCTGCCGCGCGAGGAGCTCACGAAAAAGCGGATCGCCTTCGCCGTAGAACGCCTTGTGCTCGAGGACGTGTGCCTCGCGCTGGGAGATAAATTGCACGCCGCGCAGTCGCAGCTCGCTGTTGACGCTGGCGAGACTCAGGTAGAGACACCGTTCGCTGTTCCAAATCCGCGACTGCCCTTCCAAGGTGCGGAGCGTGCCGTATCGGTGACTGTACTCGTGTGGCGCCTGCTTGCGGACGATGACGTCAAACGGACTGTACTCGCAGATGGAGACATCTGGATCAACCAGAGAAAGATCGCGTACACGGAACGACGCCACCAAGGTCAGCGTGATGTCCGAGCGCACCACATCGCCGCGGTCGGCACGCGCTCGGTGACGCGTGTCATTGGCCTGCATGTTCGGCCGAGGCGAGCGCGTGTCACCTCGCACGCGGTGCTGACGTTGCTGCTGTTCCTCGTGGATGCTGCGAAACCGCGGCCCTCGCGCTTCTTCGACACCGCTCAGACCCTCATCCTCCTCACCCTCCGCTGCCGCACCTGTGACAGTGCCGGCGAGGTGTCGCCCACGCCGCACGCGACCAGGGATGAACCTTGACATGACGAAAAGACGGGTGCCCGGGGTGTGCTGCACGTGCCAGCCGGGTGGGGCGAGGGGTGGAATAGCGGCCACACCCTCTCGACTGTCCCGCGCGACTTCCGCGCGCAGCTCATTGGACACGACCGACGAAAGGTGAGTCGCGGCGTGGAAGCGCTGCCGACGCCGTCGCTTTTCAGGGTCGTCATCGTCATCGCGCTCCAGATCGCCTGTGGACCACGTTTGGTGATTCTCGCCCGCATTCTTGTGATGCCCCCTGTAGGACGTCGAGGCCGAGGCTGACGCGGTGAGGTCGTCAAAAAGACTCGCTGCCGTCCACTCGGACTCGGCCGCGCGGTCGTGCTCTGGCGACAAGGCGTGTGGCGAGGACGGCGTGCTCGATGAATGAAAGCGAAGCGATTGTGCGACGGCTGGCAGAACAGATCGGCTTTGCGCCGTCAGCTTCCGCAGACCATATGCGATCAGTGTCTGCGGATATTTCTGTACCATCACACGCACACACACACACACACAGCTGAACAAGAAAACACACACAGTACAGGGCAAACATAAAATAAGGGAGGGGGTAGAGAGGAAGAGGAGGAGGCGAGAGGGAGTTGGTGTACTTCGATTTGGGCATAAACCAAAGAGATCAAGCCTCCGTGGAGGAACCGAGCGAGTACTCACCACGTGTGTGTGCGTGTGTGTGACCGCGACGAAGAAGTAAAGGTGCTTCATGCGCACACGGGCACACAGATGAAACGTAAGCACAGCCACCGTTCTGTGTGTGTGCGTGTTTGCGAGGCTCTTCGACAACGACCCACGCATCCACGTTCGATGACTCGAGATCAATTAGCCGCTCCTTCTTAGTTTGCCGCGAGCGAAACACTCGCAGGGCAGTCAAGCGAGAAACGATGTTGTCAAGCGTCCGTTGACGTACTACGAATCTTATTGTTCGCTCATATATATATATATTTTTGGTTTGCAGATCGCATAACCTGAGATCACTTCAGACGAAGGACGCCGAGCACGTCTTTCATTGACAGTCAGACGGATGAGATGCGGGGGCACGGCCCAGGCTCCTCCTCCCTTCCTTTGTACATCGTCGCAATGAGCATTTAAAAAAAAAAAGCCTAGGAGATACACAGGCACTGATTTCTCCCAGTCCTTTCTTTTCTTCTCGTTTGTAGGAAAAGCTAGTCCAGCTTCATGAAGTACACAGTCAAGAGCGCGTGTAAGCTTTCGTTTTCGAAAGGCACGTGGACCATGCCATCCTTTGTGTTGTCCCATAAGCTAATGAAACCCGTCGAGAGCGCGGCACCGGTGCGCTGCATAATGACACAGTGCACCGCGTATTTGAACGGTTTCCCCAAGTCCGCGAGCTCCTTGAGCGCGCCTGTCGTAATCTCCTCAATCCAGCCGTCCACCTTGGCGGGACTCCATTCCTCGTGGTTGAGTTTGTTGCGCACGAGGGTGGCCATGTCTTCCTGGACGGCGTCGCTGTTGATCGTGACGTTATCTTCCAGACCGTCATCGTGATCGTACTCCGCCATGATTTTTTTTTTGTTTGTTCTTCTTCTGAAACGCGGGGTTTATAGTGGACGAAGAGGAAAACGTTCGCGATATGCGGTGCTGTGAGGAAGTGATCCTTTTCCTCTCACGTGTGTGTGTGTGTGTGTGTGCGTTGCGATCATCGGAAGGTGCATGACGTGGGCGTAACGAAAGAGTGGGAAAAAGAACCAGAAAAGAGGGTGAGGGAATGGCAACGAGGGAGCGGATCGCGTGTGTTTGATGTCCGCACTCGCTCATCGGGGTACTTTGTGGGTGCCCGTCTGCTCGCTTTCTTTTTTTTTCCCCTTTGAGACACCGACACGTGCACACAGAAGTGCGTGGAGGTGGTGTTTTTTTTTTTTGCCATTTCAACAATGGCTCACGGATGTGTCTCTGCGTGAGAACTCGCGTGGCAGCAGTGTGGTTCGTGGGGGTACGCTCATGCGACCAGGCTTGCGCTCGCGTACCTGCTGTTCGTCGTGTGGTCAACGCAGGCTGCACAGGAACGCGCTCTAGCAGATGTCTTTTTTTTTTGTTGTTGTTGTTGTTGTTGTTTCGTACTTGACTTGTCTTGAGTGGCGCGTACACTCTACCGCTGACACGTTAGTTGCACATGTTGTGCGATTTTCGTTTTGTTGTTGTCGTTATGCGCATGGTCGATTTTAGTAGGTGTGCGTAGAACACACACGCGCGGCCACGGGAAGGGAGAGAGCGAAACAAAGAAACAAAAAAAACCCACAGGGAACACCTGCGATGGACACGAAAACACATAGAACTGTTGATCGGGGTTGACGGCTGTTGTATGATGACGCAGACCATGCACAAAGGAAAATAAAAAGGATGAACAAGGACGGCGTAGCAAGCGCCTCAGACACTAACAAGAAACACAACACAGCAGAGATGGCGTTCTGTGCAGAGCCATGTACAGCACCACTGGATTCCACGTGACACACGAGACCTGCGAAGATGGGGAGGGGGGCAAAGCGAGCGAGCGAGAGACAAACAAATGCCTTGCTGCAAATCGGCGGCGCCATTCGTGAAAGCTGACCAAGCAACGATCGCGCCAGTACTCAAAGGGTAACACCACGCTTGACGCGGGGTGCGTACCCCCCAAACGCAAAGGCGTCGCGTTCGTCTTCTGTGTTTCACGCATGATCCCCACTTCATGATCTTCGTCGTCACGGAGAACCCGAGCGCACGTATGAGCTGGTTGGCATCACATCTTCATTTTTTTTTTTTTGATTGTATAGTTAAACAGAAAACGGAAGGGAGAAGAGCGCTAAGAGGAAAAAAAAAAGAAAAAGGTACTTCCGCTTTTGTACTGATTACATCATCAACGCATTACTTTTACGACCTTGCAGTCAAGCTGGATGGGGAAAAAAAAAAAAGATGTGAGCCCGAAGTGGTACCGTCGCGCCGCACTCGCAGACCCTGACCTCTGTCAAGGTCGTTGACCTCGATGAACGCTCTCTCAACTCGCTGCGTTTCCAGGAGTGCGTCGTGTGAGTGTATACGCATCATCGCTTTCGTTTCTTTCTTTTTTCCCCCTTCTCGCCTGCTCTTAGAGTGTCTCATGCACGCGTGTGCACGGCACCTTCCGTTCCATTTTTCTCTTTTCTGCTTACGTTATGCGGCTTTACCCCTGATCGTTTTTTTTTTTTTTGCTCTCATTGTTTCAGGTAGATGATGTCATCCCCGTTGGGTCCGTTGCCGATCGACAAGATTTTCGCACCCGTGAAATGCTCAATCGTCGCGAGCAGCTCACAGAGACCAGCCGGCAAGGGCGTGTTGGCGGCGCGTTTCTTGGCCGAGATGGGTGACTCCTTCCACCCAGGCACAAGTTTGACGATCGGGTAGCAGCTGAACATGGCGTCCTCGCTCGGCACGGGGTCACCTGCCTTGATGATATCGCCGTTCTTGTACACGCGCCCGTTCGTGTCCACCTGCACATTTTCCGGACTGTAGTACACGTAGCCGATCGTCACGCCGACACGGTCGTAATCGTCCCCTCGGTCAAGCGCAGAGATGGTCAGGTACGGGCCCTGCGCCGCGTTCACCTCGTAGTGGAGGACGCAGTCGAAAAGACCACACACACGCGGTTTGCGCGTGACGGCGCCGCATTCGCCGTGGTGGATGGCGGACGCGACGGCCATGGCGACGCCGATGTTGTACGTGCCGGAGGCATCCGTGTACTCAATGGGCTCGGCCAGACCGTTGAAGGTGCTGGGGTCGTCCGCATGGGGGAACGCCTGCGTGTAGTATGCCTTCTGGATCGCATCAAAGTCCGTGCACATCGCGGGCGGTAGGTCCAGCAGCGTCTTGATATTCTGGGACGAGAAGAAGTCCTGGGGAACGTAGCCGGCCGGGCACGCGCCAAGCCCCACACGGCTGCTCGCAGGCGTCTTGTGCACGTTGATCACGACGCTGCGGTAGCGCTGGGAGTTGAGCTGGCTCGTCGCCAACAAGCCAGCGGCGGTCGTGTCCGCAGATGTGGTGCTGCCCCAGAACTTCTCCCGCGCGTTCGACAGCCAGTAGGACTGCGGGCCCTCCAACAGCACCTTCTCGCCCTGCTGGATGGCGTGGTTGAGGGCATGAATGACATCGCAGCGCTTCGGGAAGAGGGGATTCTCGCGGACACGGGTCTGGTAGAGGTCGACGAGGTACTGCACCTTGTCCTTCGCCACGGCAAAGTCAATGACGTAGTCGGGCAGGCGCACGACACCATCACTGTTCTCGTCGCGGCACCGCGCGGCCACCTGCTCGTCCGTCAAGTCCTTCACCTTAAGCAGACCGAGGTACGTGTCCATATCCTTCTGCAGGCGCGAGCGCAGCGTCGCCTCATCGTTGAAGATGTGATCTAGACGGATACCGCGCTTACCCACTTTACTGGAGTGAATGGGAGACATGCCCTTCAGCGTGGACGCGTTCGCCTCCGAGCCAATCAAGTCCATCAGTTTGTGGTACGGCGTCACTATGCACACGTTTCCGACGAAGAGCGCATCACGGTATTCGATCCCGGCATCGAGGAGCTGCTTGATTTCCTTCTCCATAAAGCTGATGGGATCCATGACGCACTCGGGGCCAATGTAGTTCCGCTTGCCTTTCACCAAAAGACCGGACGGTGCGAGGTTGAAGACAAACTTTCGGCCCCGCTTGTCAAAGACGGTGTGCCCCGCGTTCTCACCGCTGTTGACGCGCGCGATGCAGGTGCAGAGCGGATGGTGCGAGACGGCGTCCACGGTCTTGCCCTTACCTTCATCACCAAAAAACGCGCCAGCCACCATGATAATGTCGTTCTCCTCGACGAGTTTGTACAGTGACTCCTCCATGGGGGCCTCGACATACGTGCCGATCGTCTTCGGCTCCTGCAGCTCTGGGATGGGGGCCATGGACCTGATCGCCTCGTAGATCTGGCGTTGCTTGTCTGTAGTACGCAGTGAGTACTTGACTTTTTTGGGAGCCGTGAGCAGGGAGGTGGAGGTTGGCGTCACGACCGGGTCGTTGTCGACAATCAGCGCGACGGAGTTCGGTGCGCGCAAGGGAAACGGCAGGCTCGCCGCCGCCTTGACTCTCGCTTTCGGCTTTGTCATCGCCGACGCCGGGCGTGGCTTTACCTCCGACGTCTTCACGGGCCGCCCACCCGCAGCTGCGCTGGACGGCGTGGGCGCGCCAGGGAGTTTGGACAGTACCTTGGTCGCACGGAGAGCAGGCTTTGCTGCCGAGGATGTCGCAGCGGACGAACCCGCGGTGGCTGATTTGGTGGCCAAAGGCTTCGACGGGGAGCTCTTATGGGGCGATGCCTTGCTTGGCGAAGACTTTTTAGCGCCGTCTTCTGCGCCGTCACGGCGACGTGTCGTTGTTGTCGACGGCATGCGAACGCGTGTGGCGACTAGGCCTGTGAAGGTGGTGTGCGAACGAGGATACTACGGACGAGAACGAAAATGAGAAAAAGAAAAAAGAGAGCAGAAAGGATGGGTACACTGCTCTGTGTCGCTATAGTTGTTGTCGTTGTTGTTGTTGTTGTCGTTGTGTGTGTGTGTGTGTAACAATACCTACTACTCTCAGCAGAGCGGGAACAAGAAAAAAAAAAACTGTCAGATTTGGCGAGCACCAAAGACGCGAACCGAAGAACGTAAGTGCGTGTGGAAACGAAAAAGAGACAGGGTGGCAGGGTGGCAGGGAAAGGCGCACAAGGTAGCGAATGGAGCGAAAGGGAGCTTCTGTGTCAGGACTCGTGCCCGATCAAAACTCCACAACAACACGCCATCACACGGTGCGTTGCCGGAAAAGGGTGCGCAGCGTCCGCGGTGGGGCTGGAGGAGCGTCGCTTCACAAGAGAGTAGTCACAGGACGTACAGGTTGTTTCCACCCCAAGAGGAGGTCGCACGACGTGGTGTGCCTCGCACTTACCTTTTCTCTCACGCGATCCACGCGTACGCCCATGAACAGACCTCTGCGGGAAACAGGGAAAAAAAAAGGGGGAAGAGCAGAGAGGATAAACTCCGATGTCCATGCACCCTTCTTGTTCTTTGCTGTTGTTTGTTGTGTTTTGTTTTGTCTTGTGTACGCTTCTACTCTGCGAAAAAGGAAGAGTGAAGTAGGAGAGATGGCACGTCTTCAACCGTCTGCGAAGCTCAGACTCGAAGCAACACTCGCAACAACCAGGACAACGAAAGCACATCGGCTGCGTCGTCTCTCACAACAGCATCTGTCTTCGTCTCTTTTTTCCCCCCTTCCCTGGGGGAGGGAGCTACTCGTAGTTGTAGCGGTGAAGTGGCTTGAGAGACGGGACGAGGCCTCGCACGAACAAATTTGGATCCTGAAACTGCTGCGTCGCCTTCGGTGTCTCCATGACACGTTCTCGCCAGTGCGGTTCCTGCAAGTCGTCGTACTCCTCCTTGTACGGCGTGTGATCGGGCACCATGAAGCTGGCCTTGCCACGCGCCATCAACGCCTTACGCATCTCGCGAGAGCGGTAAACTTTTTGGATATCAGGCTCCACCTCCAGCCACTTGTACTTCGGATTCATCTTGGAGTGGTGAATGGTCATCACACCCTTGGTTGTCGCGTACAAGGTGAACGTGTTGGGATCCATGCGCACATTGCGACCGGGCAGATACTCGGGTCGGCGGGAGAAGCGATCTTGTCCGAAGCGGCGACGCTGGTCCTTCAGCTTCTCAACCGGCGTGACGGGCGTACCAGGGATGACGTGAAAGATCTTCGCCTTCTTTCGCGGCGCACCAGCTTGGTTCTTGGCGTTACCGGCCGTAACCTTGCTGGCCAGCGTCGTGCGGCAGAGACGAAGCATCCTGATGACACAGTCTACTGCGTATTGAGTATCAGGCACATCGTAGATGCACAGACACGCACAGACACGAAAAAAAACAAAACAAAACATGGAGGAGCACAGAGAGAGGGAGAGAAAAAACAACGATGGTGGAAGAGAGTGATATGGTGGAGGTTTGTGCATGTTTTGATCACAAAGCCACCCAAGTCCATAGCTGTGTACACCACAGTGTTTGAGCGTGTGGGGCGAGGCAAGGCCAGGCGTTTCGCGAAATACATCAGAGCAGCACCGTCTCCAGACGCATAGAACTCCAGACGTCGCCTCTATGTATTTTTTTTTTTTAACCGACAGTTTAGTTTTTCTTTTCTCGTATACGAAACTCAGAAAGTTCGAAAAAAAAAAAAAAACGTCCGCTTCAATCATGGCAAAAAGAAACAAAAGAGCAAGTAAACCGTTTTCGCCATGGCGCCATTGACAGCCATGCGAAAAAGTGGGGGAAAAAAAAGGACAACAAAGAGAAAAAAAAATCACAAGAGAAACACGCGTCACCCAGAGGGCACATCAGCGGGGACATAGGGAACAAAAAGAAAAACTGTTGCGTGTATTCTTGTCCGTTTCTGTTGACGTAGAAGAGAAAGAGCTGCAGCACCTTCTTGTTCTCTCTTTTACTTTTTTTTTACTTTTTCCAATTACTAGTATCAGCGTCGACCACAAGTATCAATGATGTGACCCGACGTATATAGATCTAGTGAAGGCGTGCGCACATGACATGGGACGTTGCCAGAAGGCTTATAACAACACGAAGCCCGACCAGGATCAAAAGGTTGGGTGCGAAGAGAATCTCGCGCGCGTGTGTATATTAACAAAAGACTGGGGATAAGTGGGAGTGATTTCAATAAAAAAAAAAGGAGGCGGGTAGTGAATGTGTTGTTGCCATCTCACACATGTGTGCGAGTCGAGCACAAAAGAAAAAGTGTCTGCTGTTGTTTTTCTTTTTGTTAAAGTTTTCTTTTTCGAATAAGCGAAACGTGAGAGAGGAGGGAGGGAGGGAAAACTATCTCTGTCGTCACCATATCATTGCCTCGCTCGCTGCCCACGTCTGTTGTGTGCTCTCCTTCGCGCGGTTTCAACGACCACATCAAAAAAAAAAAAAAAGGAAAAGAAAAGAAGGTGTTGCTCAACTGGGATGTGGACCATCCACACGGGAAGAGCAGAAGAAGATAAAAGAAAGGTCAACAAGTTACTTATTTAAAGGACGTGCAATCGCAAAAAATGAAAAAAAGAAAAAGAAAACACAAAGTGCGTTTAGAAGACGGGTAGGTCGCGCGGTCATGCACTTGCGAATCCGCGCCCATGTCCTGTCGCCTTGTCTCAGCGCACCGAGGACGTAAGCAAGTGATGGGCGAGTGCTGACAAGGCTGCATCGAGGCTGCGCCGACGAGCGGCGAGGTTGGACAGCACACACAGCGAGCGGTGAACATCGGACAGCAGAGAGGTGCCCCGCTGTTCTTTACTTGCGACAGTGTGATGGTCTGCCATTATCCCTCCTTGTCCAGCGTCAGCGTCGCGTCATACTTGAAAGGTGACGCGGCGCGGCTTCTCTTGACCACGCCGTGTCCATGTCTGCAGTTGACATTTCATTTTTTAGAATCCTTTTCGTGCTTTTTTTCCCCCCTCTCTGAGGGTTATTGGATCATCGATGGTCTGCCCCCCCCCCCTTCGCACTCAATCCGCTGAGTGTTGTCGCTCCGTGCGTTTCTTGTTCTCATCGTCTTTTTCTGTTTTTTTTTTCTTTGCATTCGCGCATTTCACTGCCATTTAGATGAAAAGAACGATGAGAAGCGCTAGCAGAGCAGACACGGAGGCGCCAGCGAGGAGCGAAATGCCCATCAGCTGGCCAGCCATGACGCGCTGACCCTCGGTCTTGAGAGCTTTGTGGTTGGGTCCATACACCATCGTCAGCGCACCAAAGAAGCCTCCTGTGAGACCGAGCAGTGGCATGAACACGTACGGAGGCGCGTGACCGGGGATGTAGTCGTAGATGCACAAGAAGGCGAGCATAATGAAGATGAAGCGGACACCAGTGACGATGAGAATCACCGTTTGGGACGGCCACAGAAATTTGAAGTTCGTGGAGAAGCGACCGACCGCGTCACCGCAGTTGTACAGCAGAATAGCAATCGTCGAGAACCACTCGTCATCGCGGTCCATGGGGATGATCAGAGACGGGAAGATGAGAAGCGACACAAAGAAGATAGTAAAGCAAGCAATCATGAGCGGGTAAATCTCCTTCACGATCGGCCACGCACGTGTGTGCTGGAGCTGCTCAGAAGTGGTCATATTCCGCTGTGCATCGGCGTTCTCCTCGCTGTCGTCATCCTCTGCGAGGGCCATTGGGAAATCCGCCACCAAACGCACCTCTTCCACGTCCTCGTCGGCCTGCGCCTCGGGTGCGGCCTTCACCTTGGGCGGCATCTCTTCGTCCGGTGTGTCCACGACGATACTACCGGGTGCTGTACCATTCACCTCGTGTGGAATGACTGGTTCATTGCAATCACCGTGTATGTGCGCCGCCTCATACGCCTGCCGGTCCTTGTCGTGCTTGATCTGGCGAAACTCACCCACGCGGTCCTGTGCGAACGAATTGAAGCGGAGGCACAGCACCATCGCAAGCGCCACGGCCATAAAGGCAAGGGCAATGCTGAAATAAACGTGGGACTGCGCGAGGGTAGCTTCGTAGGTGTTCGCCATGGACGCCTTGACGATACACTGGATCGCGCTCGCAATGACACCGGAGAAGCCACAGCCGAACATGATCGCAGACATGAACTTGGGTCCCATCGAGCCAACCAGCGCGTAGCACGTCGCTTCCAAGTACGACTTACCTGCACCGGCGGCGATGGTCACGAGAAAGAAAGCGACCATCGCCCCCGTCTGTGACACATGACCCGTCGGCATCACGAGCACCACGAGCACCTCGAGCATCATCAGTGTCAGCGCGAGGATAAAGCGCAGCGTCAGAGAGAGCTTACGTGCGCACGGCGTCAGCACGGTGGGGCCGATGATGATCTGAGTGCCCACAGAGGCCAAGTTATAGAACGTGAGGATATTCGCCCAGAACACCTTGCTGTTGGGAACGGCATCGGGATCGCCAGTGACGTACTTGTAGTAGTCAACCATGAAGCGAGGTGCAGAGGTGAGAGCGTTAAGGGGCATCAGCATGGAGATACCCAGCAACACGCACGTCACGTACACGTAAGCCTCGCCGAGGGAAGCGCATGGGTGCATTGGAGTGATGTGATAAGGACGTAAGGAGTGAGAGAGGGAGATATAAACCTGCTCTTTTTCTGCGCTCTTTGCAGCGCGTGTACAGAGCGATCGGAGGGGTGAAAAGCTAAAGAACTCGACGGTTTGCCTGAAGTATTTGAATTTCCTCCTGCTAAGTGCGTGGGTCACGGCGCGGCGAGACAATCAAAAACAGAGAGAGAGAGAGGCAAACAGACACAGAGCATAGAACGAGAAGAGAGTATCGAAAATGAGTGGGTGCGAGAGAGAGAGAGAGACATATGTGGCAAGGTGCAGGGTACAACAAATACGCCGCATCGCCCCATTTTGCATGTTCTCACTTCCTCCAAACACGTAAAGATGGTGGAGGGGCGCTCGTGTGCAGCAGCGGCTCCGTGCACTAGAGAGTGAGAGAGTGCGTGTGCGTGTGCTCCTGGCAATCGCGATTCGGTGGCATCTCAGTGTACGCACCAACCTCCATTGTCTGGGTGATCTCGCCTCTGTGTAGACAGAATACGAGCGCCTCGCGTTTTGTTCTCCACCGAGTTTCTCGCTCGCTTGCGAGCACTGTGACGCACAGAAGCCGCTGGGTGAGCGAGACTTGACGACGAGATGGATCAGGCTGTGGGGTGCACGCGATATTATTATTATTATTATTTTTTTTGCTTAATGGAAATAAAGGGAAAGGAGAAAAAAAGAGGCTTGAAAGCTCTTCAGATGAAGTAGGTCAAGGTGATGCGCTGTGCGAGCACGCATACGGGAGGCGTACGTCGTACTCGACTGAGCGATTTGACACTCACTTGCGGACCTTGCGACCGCCGCGGGCCGCACCGCTCCGGCGAGCC